>JANUWG010000642.1:0-10958 GCA_025175695.1 Eugenia klotzschiana
AAAAAAAAAAAAAAAAAAAAAAAAAAAAAAAAAAAAAAAACCTAGAAGCATGGGCATTTTGCCTCTTCTCTTGTCGAGAGAAAGAAAACCCTTCGTGGAATCTGACATCCGCAACAGAGTTCTTGGTTCGATCCACAAGCACATCATCACAATCCCACCTCGCATAGCATAAATCGGAAAGTCTCTTTTAACACAAAACAGCAAAATGCCTATACTAACTGCCCAAGAAGCTTCGCTCATAAAATGATTCGAATTCAAGATATGATGACGGGCGGCACGACCTTAGGTCGCCGAGTGACGATGATATGATTCCGACCCAAGTTGACATATATGGGACTTAGGTTTTGGCTCCATCGTCCCCCCCACTCATCCCAAATTTCAACCACTCCCACCATAAATGGAGAATATCGGACAAATCGGAGAAGTCAAGTCATTTCCAAATCCAATCGGGTTCCTCATCTCTTTTCCACCTTCTCTCTCTCCCTCGATCGATCGATCGACCGATTTAACATCAGCGCTGAACTTCCCACTTGCCATCCAACGAATAATAAAAGATGAAAGCGTGCTCGGGACATCATGGTGACACTTTGACACGGGAATCATTGCAGCAATCGACATTGTCAAAGTGTCTACGATGATCATGAATCTATCCTATTGCCTTATCATCATCGTGGAAATCCATCGAACGAGAAAAGCTCAGACCTCGTTCGTTCGTCGTCGTTCGGGGGCAAATGGAATTCACTTTTGTCGGTCCATAAGAAACGCTCGGGGAGGCGACTTTCCGTGCGTCTGTCGCATTCGCGATTGGCTGTCGCTGCTCGCGCATCAATGTGCCGACCGGACGATAGGGAGAGCCATTATGAGAGACCCGGCGACGGGGTCAACGGGCGGGTCGGGGTCGAGCTTAAAATACCTCGCTAGTGGCCGACGGGACCGAGCTTTGCCAGAAACAGGCGAAGTCAACCTTGTCGGCCCGCAACCTACCGGAGGAAGATGAAAAGACAATGGAGGAGGAATTTATTAGAAATTATCCGCGTCTGCTCCAGTCGCACCATGTTAGCGACTTGATCGGATGAATTGAATTGGCACAAATATAAAAGATTTAGGACTCAATTGAAAAAAAAAAGAGTTCGAAACTGATTTTTTATCGGATTAGAACTGAATTGACACGATTGTAATGAGTTTAGGATTTTTGGTAATGTTTTCAAAAAATATTTATATATCAGAGGTACCGATCATGTTCGACTCAACCCCATCGGGTCAGACCAAGCTATGGGATTAGGCTCGCTCGAGACCATTCGTCGTGAAAAAAGACGTATGATAATCACGGGCGCTTGGCAGGCCTAACTCAGGCCCCGATCGGAACCGGGCCTCACGACGATAGGCCGGCCAGTGGGCCGCCAGGCCTGGTCCAGGGTGAGACACATACGCGTCCGTTCAAGACGAGGCGGGCATTCTACTCAATATGCGCATGAACAGAGATGATATGATGCAAAAATTTCTGGAAGGAGAAGCAAAAGATGGCGAGCGAATTCACCAAATTCCGTCCCCGGTAATGGTATGGACTCTAAAGTCAAAGGTTAGGCGAGGAGCTCACGCGATCCCCTTTCCCCGGTTGTTAAAAGGCCGAATCAGATCTCCTCTCGCTTCTGATTAAACAATTATCCAGCCCAAAAGTTGCCACCTGCTCCTTAGCATTAGGCACCTAATGCGGTTCGCATTACGTTAACCCGACCGCCACAAAGTTCGAATTTTTTTGCTTTCCCCATTACCCCCGATTTGATTTGGCCTGAACCCTTATCGCGATTTTGAATCAGCTCTAAACTAAAGTTTTGCAGAATAAATTCCTCCGGAGGATGGATAGAAAGTGTTGAAGATGATGTTGTCACACATCGCTTGATAAGGGGTCGTCTATACTCTTCATATTTATATGGTCTCCTTCCATCTATCAGTTTAAGCTTTTAAAATAGTTGACGATGGTTCCATAAAAATCTCATATGGTATCAGAGCACGAGACTCTGAGTAAAAAGACCAGATTAAGCGCGTGAGGAGGACTTTCTAACGTGGCAGAGCCAAAAGACCAGATTAAGCGCCAGGGACTTTCTAATATGGTATTAGAGCCAAATTCCACGTGCCGCTCGTAATCCCTCTTGCATATGAGATGAGATACTTTCTAACATGGTATCATAGGCAAATTCCACGCGCCGCCCTCTTGCACGTGAGAGGGGGTGTTGTAGAAGTTGTCATCCCACAGAGCCAAATTTCACGTGTTTCTAACATGGTATCAAAGCCAAATTCCACCTATTAATTTAAGCTTTTGGAATAGTTGACAATGGTTCCATAAAAATCTCTTACCTATCAACTTAAGCTTTTGGAATAGTTGACAGTGGTTGCATAAAAATCTCACATGGTATCAGAGCATGATAAATAAGCGCGAGGGGAAGTGTTGTGGTAATTAAATTGAAAAATTAGATTATGCCTGAAGGGGAGTGTTGGAGTAATTAATTGAAAGATCAGATTAAGAGTGAGGAAAAGTGTTGAAGTAATTAAATAAATCACGCTTTTATTTAACAGCTTAAATTTTTTTGAATTGGATTTTCTACTGAAAGACACCATATGATTCCAAACCGAGTCGTCCCTTTTCTCCTTCTGGACCCAAAAGCTAAGGTATAATGAATCGAACGCAGGACAAGAAGAGAGGAACGTTAAAAATAAATAAATAAATAAATTCTTTCTCCGAAAATATCTCCACCTCCTCGTGTTACTTCTTGGGCGCCAAAGGTCAAAAAGGGTTAGGAACCCCAACCACATCGAGATGATATCAGAGCAATAATGACATGGATCTGGAACGACAGTGACAGGTTTTTTACTACCTCCACAAAATTCTTTGGCGCTCTGTTCCGGCGATCGTCGTCAAAAGCTTTTCGACAGCTCCATTCCTTGCGCAGTCCAGCTCGGGCACGGCTTTGCTTCGACGCACGATGGTGGAGAATTCTTTTAATGAACGTCAAAATCTCCACCGCTGCAGAACCTCAGGGCCGGCCGACAATAATTGAAGAACGAAAGGGTGGAGTGGGGTTCCTCTTCCTCGTTCTTGATCTCTCCATCTGTTCACTTGTCCGGTCAAACTTGCGTGCCCGAATTCGCTCGTTTTTGGGGGGCCTTGGCGACGTGGAAGACAGCGGAAGAGGTTGTTCCTCATTTAATGTGCTTTGAATTTCATGACCTTTTTTTTTTTGGGGGTCGGAAACGAGGATGTGAGTGATCCATAATCACCGTCCGACGAGGACGATAGTGATCCATTTAAATTTTTTCGCCCAACTAATCAATGAATTCGAAGAAACAATAGATTTCATAGATAACGGATTTAAGATCGTTTAACCAAATAATCAGAACTTCACGTATAAAAAATTCTTTGACCTATTAAGCGTCCGAGAGAATCCAAAACGTATCGTCTTGAATGGTTATGTATCTCTCGACAATGTATAGAAAAAATAGATAGTAAAAGAGAAGTTAGAGAGCTATTTAATATCAAACTTTGTTAAGATGTAATTCCTTAACGAAGTGAAAATATTTGTACGTAGGATTAACAAATAGTGACTATAGATGAAATGCCAATGGTGATAGAATTGGGTAAAAGCAAAAGTTAGAGATTTTTTTAAGACAAAAAAATGTTTCGGACATAGACTAAAGTTGGGATTTTTTTTTTTGCATATTAGGCATGTAGAATTAGAAAAAAAAAATAAACGTTGAGGATTTTTTAAGCATTATATCGGTAGAATTTAGATAAAAATAAAAGTGAGAGGCTTTTTATGAGATAAATGAAGTTTTGGATATATTTGAGATAAATAATAAAGTTGAGTTCCTTACCAAAAAAAAAAATAAAGTTGAGTTACCCACCCATCGGTGGCCTCGATAGTGAGGGCTTGGGATCTATGGGTCCGGCGTTTGCACGCTGCCTCAGGTCTTGGATTCAAAACCCCTACGGAGCGCCGGTGATGCAAGTTCGCCAATGTTGGCTCGGACACCTCGGTCACAAAAAAAAAAAAATACTAAAATTTGAGATTTTTTTTTTGTATTAGCCTTACATATGTATCAAAATTATTTTATAAATACGCCTTTTGACATAATGATAAGGTTAGTATTGGAATTGACAATATTAAACGTGCCCAAATAGGGACACTATCGGAACGAGTAACCTTCTAGAAAAGTGCCCACCATACGCCACTGGATAAGTCACGAGGCCAGTACAATTAGGGATGACACAGAAAGTGTAGTCCGTTGAAAGATCAACCCTATCGTTTAAGCTGCTATCTAAAATATTTGTTTTCAGGATTTGTTTGGCGACTTTTTATTCACATATAAATCATTTTATTTTTATTTTTTGGATCTTGAGGCTCTTGCAATTTCTCTTATTTTTTTTTCTTGACGCGGAACACCCAAGACCATATAAAATACAAAAATTTTGACTGATGGATCAACATATTATTTTAAGGATTAATACTACAGAAAATTTCAAACTAATACACTTATGATAAATTTACCCTTCATTAGTTTTCATTAAATTTTACAATTAAATTATTGAGTTGGATGACACATGGTAATTGACAGGTGTATCAGTTTGGGTTTTTATTCTATGGTATCAATTTAGGGTTTTTTATGATATTAACTCAATTTAAAGGGAACAAACGAATGATAAATCTATCACAGATGTATCAGTTTAGGGTTTTGTGTGGTCAAAAAATTAGTTTAGGGTAAATTTATCATATATATACCAGTTAGGATTTTTTTGGTGATAAAAAAATAGTTTGAGGTAAATTTGTCACAGATTTATTGATTTGGGATTTTTTGTGGTATTAATAATCTTTTCCAATATTCTGTGACACTTCCATGTGATTAAAATGTTATTTAAACGCTTCGCTAATTTTTATTAAATTGGGTTAATATCACAAAAGACCCAAAACTAGTACGCCTATGACAAACGAATGGCAAAAACCTAAATAGGTACACCCGTTAACTGTCACGTGTCTTTAACTCAACAATTCGATGGTGAAATTTAATGAAAACTAATTGAGGGGAAATTTATTTCAGGTGTACCGGTCTGAGATTTTTAGTGATCAAGAAATGAATTTTGGATAAATTTATCACATATATATCAGTTTGAGGTTTTTCGCGATATTAATCCTTAAGAAAACTTTAACACGATAATGTCGCTATGGTGTGAATCAAGAGAGCACGAGAAAAGTTTTCTTTGCTTATTTCCAATCAACAAGCCCTTTATCCCATGGGATGTGCGAGGTGATTGAAATTTCCGATCAACGAGAATCAAAATATCAACCTTGTCATGAAAAGTTAATTATACAAATAATATCAATAAAAGACATTGTTTTTTTAAAGTCTTTATATAGCACGTAATTCTATTAAAAATAGCTTCTAATTATGAAAATTTCGAAAATGACCTTATCAAGAGGCTAAAAAGGTGAAAAGAAGTGAACGTCACTCAAGCTAACTCCTCATTAATACTCCCTTCACGTACAAGCCAAGCAAAGATAAATAATTCATTATCGATCGTCCCCAGAAAGAATAAGATATGAAGCCTCGATAATTAAAAGAATTAAAAAAGGGGGGCAAATACAAAGAGAAAAAAGAAAGGTAAAAGTAAAAAAAGCGGACGCCGCTTTTACCAAATGCCCCATGGAAATGGGCATTAATTACCATAACCTTGACTTTGGTTCATCTTCCTGTGGTTTTTGACTGGGCTTTCGGGATCATTGCTTGGCTGCCCGCTAAAAATTTCCATCTCCTCCTCTCTCCGTCGCGCCTACGACGCATTGCTTTCGCAATTCGCTCGGACTCTTCGATCTCTATCCATTTCTTGCTGCGGCATTCTTCCCAATTCGATTCGTCGATCGTGATCTGGTCAAGCGGAGACCTTGAATCGGATCAGCGCCGCGCCAATCTCTTGTTCAACGGTAATCGCTCGGCATTTTCGTTTTCGTTTGAGTGCATCAATCGCGTTTGCATGATCTTTTGCTGGTGCTACTTAATCCACGGAATCTGTGGAGGTCGAGTTGGTTATATTTCAGCCGGGATCGCTGCTCCTCGCATCTCTCGATGCTCCGATGCTTAAAGTAGGTGTCTGGGGTGTTTGCAGTTGGTTGATTTCGATTTGCGTATGCTTTTGGTCTTGTCACGTTTCGTAGGTGGGCTGCTCTTGATGCGCTGCCAGCCCCTCCAGTGAGAAATGAGGGCCTGCGTGTAATTGGATCTGTCAAAATCTTTGTCTTAAGCTCCTCGTTGTAGTTGGCCGCTTCTTTGTTCTCTCTCGCCGTAATGGCTGTCTTGTTTGACTGAGTTTTCCTGTTTGATTAGTGGTGGCGAGGAGAGCGAGCTTTGAAGTTCGGATTTTTTTTTTTTCGGGAGTTGTTTTTACGGCAGTGGAAAGTTTTATTTTAGAAAGCGAACGAGCTATAGTCTACTGTGTACTAAGTTCGCGAGTTGAATTAATCCAGGAGACACATAGTATTTTACTGTCAGAAATTGCTCACTGGGAGAGTGTTTATGAAGCCTTTATTTTCTTAGTTTTACCATAGTTGTGGGAGAAACGCCCATAGCAGAGCGATTCTCGGGTCTTTCTCTCTAGTGGTGCTGCCAATTTTGTCTCCTAGAAAGACGACGAGGAAATAAATGAATGCTTAGGCACTATTTCATATGTACAATGAGGATGAAAGAGGAACTGTTCCTTTCCCTGTAACCCTCTTTCCTTATGTTTGGTGTGGTTTATTAGATAAGATTCCTTCAGTAGAGAGTGCAAATTTGATTCCCTAAATAAAGTTTTGAAATTTCTATTTCCAAGTGGACCCTTTCTTTTTTTCTCTCTCATATTCGTCCTTTCTATGTCACAACCTAAATTAGAAATTGAAGTCACGATTACTCTTTTTATTCCATTATTTTGTTGTTCCGCTTTCACCCTACGGCTTAGGTAAGAGCTGATATAGAATGGATCATAATGTCATCTGCGGCGATGTTTCTCGGACATTCTTTATGGTCGGAAGAACTTAAACGCCTAGGGAGTTTTGAAAACTGAGAATCTTCCAAAACTAGGAATTCTTTTTGCCATTTTTGTTTATGTGGAATGCGGACTGATCTAGACGAACATATTCTGTTCTTTTTTTTTACTTGGGGGGGTGTGTGTTTGAGAGAGAGAATGTACTTGTATATGTTTATATGGAGCATAATGGGGATGGACATCATATATAATATTTCTATCAAACTACATTATCCTGAGAGAGCCAAAAGTGATTGAGAAAGTATGGGAAAAGAACACTGATAGTGCCATAACTTTCCTATAGCTCACTTTTGTGCCATAACTTTCATAAGACATTAACTTAAGCGCTGCAACTTTTAAGTATTAACCACATAAGTTACATGCGCGGTTTTTCATTCCGGAAAATCCTATTTTAAAATGTTACGTGGGCTGGAAATTAATGTCAAATAGGATTTTCTGGCAAGAAAATCGCCTATGTAGCTTAAGTGATTTGATTGTGAAAGTTGTTGACACTTAAATTGATCGCTGGCAGAATTATGGCATCAAAGTGAGCGCTGTACAAAAGTTATGGCATTTTTAGTGTCCTTATCCTGAGAAAGTATTGTGTCTATGCATTTTTGGACTGATTGCCAACGGTAAATCATATATTAATTATCTTCTAAACTATATTGTCATGACCATTTGATGTCATTCATACTTTGAAGATTTCTTGCATCTCCACTTCAAATCTGTTTCCGTTTCCAAGTCTGTTGAAAAAGAGATTTAGTATGCAATACTGTTGCTTGGTCATGGAGGCACAATATTCTGATTCATTGTCTTGTTAGTTCGTCTGCCCTTCACTCATTTTTTTTCTGTCTTATTCTAAGTGGCTTGATAGGCAGATGGAGTGAAAGTTGATTCAGTCTATGGACAATACAATGGAAGAAGAAGAAGAAACTAAAGAGCTGAATTTACCTTCCAAAGATTTGGGTGATATTGGACAGATGGAGGAAATTGCAAGGCCCTCTCATCAAGCTCATGATATAAATAATGATGCTGCAACAGAAGTAGAAAATAACAACGTCATTGAGGAAGGAATTGATTCTATAGCTGCAATTACGGATGAAGACCACTTTGAGCAGGTTTCTTTGAAAGATCAAGAGAAATCTTTTGGCCAAGACCATGGCAGTTTAGTAGATTCAAACAGGTCATCAACTTCAGACAATGCTAGACACACATCTGGGTCATACTTGGCAGAGTTTGACTCTTCACCTGCTGCTGAAATACATCATGGCCACTCCACATCAAGTCCTGGGCCTGACAGGCAGATGGTCGATGCCATAAAGCAGTCATCCTCTGCAACCAGCCTTGATTCAGTTTTTCATGGGGATGTTGGATACTCTGCTGTTGATTCTCCACAAAAGAATAAATTAAGAGCTGTTATGCCAAATGTATCTCCAGAGTTGTTGCATTTAGTGGATTCTGCAATCATGGGGAAGCCTGAGAGCTTGGAAAAGTTGAAGAATATCGTTAGTGGCGATGAGAATTTTGGATCTGGAGATGAAATGGATAGTATCGCCTTCTTGGTAGTTGATTCTCTTATTGCCACGATGGGTGGTGTAGAGAGTTTTGAAGAGGATGAAGACAACAATCCCCCAAGTGTGATGTTAAACTCGCGTGCGGCCATTGTGGCAGGTGAGCTTATTCCTTGGCTTCCTTGGGCGGGAGATAGTGATAAGTTTATGTCTCCCAGGACAAGGATGGTCAGAGGACTACTTGCTATATTACGGGCATGTACTAGAAACAGAGCAATGTGCTCCATGGCCGGTTTGTTGGGTGTTCTATTGATATCTGCCGAGAGGATTTTTCTCCAGGAAGATAATTCAACTGAGGCAACAACATGGGATGGAACTCCTTTATGCTACTGCATACAATACTTGGCTGGGCATTCACTCAGTGTTGTCGATCTGCATAGATGGTTTCAAGTCATCAATAGAACGCTGAACACTGGATGGTCGAAGAGGTTAATGCTAGGATTGGAGAAGGCTATGGGTGGGAAGGAGTCAAGGGGGCCTGCATGTACATTCGAGTTTGATGGCGAAAGCTCTGGCCTGCTTGGTCCTGGAGAGAGCCGTTGGCCATTTACAAATGGTTATGGTTTTGTAACATGGATATATATTGAATCTTTTGCAGATACATTAAATGCTGCAACTGCTGCAGCAGCAATTGCTGCTGCAGCTGCAGCTAAGTCTGGCAAATCATCAGCCATGTCTGCAGCCGCCGCCGCCAGTGCACTGGCTGGTGAAGGCACTGCACACATGCCAAGGTTGTTCAGTTTCCTGTCGGCTGATAATCAGGGGGTGGAGGCATACTTTCATGCCCAGTTTCTAGTTGTTGAATGTGGTAGTGGAAAGGGCAAGAAGGCCTCTTTGCATTTTACTCATGCATTTAAGCCTCAATGCTGGTATTTCATTGGTCTCGAACATACAAGCAAGCAGGGGATTCTTGGGAAAGCAGACAGTGAGCTTAGGTTGTATATTGATGGATCTTTGTACGAAAGTCGCCCTTTTGAATTCCCTCGAATTTCTAAGCCCCTTTCTTTTTGCTGTATTGGTACAAATCCTCCTCCTACTATGGCTGGTTTACAAAGACGTCGCCGCCAATGCCCTTTGTTTGCTGAGATGGGTCCTGTTTATATTTTCAAGGAACCAATTGGCCCTGAGAGGATGGCACGCTTAGCTTCCAGAGGGGGGGATGTGCTTCCTGCATTTGGCTCAGGAGCTGGGTTGCCTTGGTTGGCGACAAATGACTATGTGCGAAATATGGCTGAAGCAAGTGCAGTTCTTGATGCTGAAATTGGAGGATGCATACACCTTCTCTATCATCCCAGTCTACTCTCTGGCCGATTTTGTCCAGATGCTTCTCCCAGTGGCGCTGCTGGTACGTGATGCATTTCTCTGTTAACTATCAAGAGTAGCTACTCTACTTGGTATTGTGCTTTAATGTTACTGCGGTGATTCTTTTATAGAGTGTTCATGCCTTGCTATCTGAATTTATGAAATCCTGATAGCTGAGGTATAGGTTGTTGTACCTGTGCTAGTATAATATCTTGATGGTTTCGTTATGCTTGTTGAACTTGCCTGTCGCATTACTTTAATACAAATGGAAGAATAGCTTGTGTAAGAAAATATATGGCCTCTCACCATTACCTCGTTTTGGATATGCTCCTATGAATTCTGGATTGTGTTTGGCCTTATCATTACCACTAATCAAGCAGGCCTTGTCTCTTTTGGTTTTTGTCCATGGTTATGCCCTTGCAAGCTGGTATCCATGTAATGAGGACAGCTAGAAATTCATGAACTATGATTTATGGAGATATCAGCAGTATATAAAGTCTATGCCTCTTAGGAAGCAGATGAATTAGCAAAATGCTGTTAGTTTAAAAGTTGAATGAAGACTGATGAAAATTTTATATATGGTTCGTAAGAGGCAAGGGGCATAGAAAAGGTAGGAGGGGAGTGAATTTGTAGCATCTTCAATTTGAATAACGAAGTTTGCTAAGGTATGTCTGTCTAGATCTCATGATTATCACTAGGTTGTGTATTTAATGTAGGGTACCTTTTGGGATCTATCAAAACTTATGAATAATAATTTCTTAAGCTTGGCTTAGTTTGTTGCGACAATTCATGCATTATGGAAAGGTTTGCATTGGATCCTGTCATGCATCTTGATGGAGCATGATTCATGAAGTTTCTTTTTGGTGGTTCAGGTACACTCAGACGACCAGCGGAGGTTCTTGGGCAAGTTCATGTTGCAACTAGAATGCGGCCAGTGGAGGCATTGTGGGCCTTGGCTTATGGTGGTCCCATGTCTTTACTTCCTTTTGTGGTTGCCAATGTTGATAAAGATAGCCTTGAACCTCAACAAGGGG
>JANUWG010000643.1:0-10944 GCA_025175695.1 Eugenia klotzschiana
TTTTTTTTTTGGTTACAGTGAATAGATGTAAAACATCATGGGGGTCGATTAATCTATGATCGTACATCTTAAAGGAAATTGTAAAACCAGTAAAATGAATAATTAAGGAAATTAGTACATCTTAACTATATATTTTTATTGTACTCGGAGGATTATTTAATCAATTTAGAAGTAGCTTATTTAGATGAATTGGCCGCTGATTCGACTTACAAAACGTGAATGAGATCAGGAAATAAGAAGAATGCTATGATACCAATGAAGAGAATGGATCCCATTACATATACAGCGGAATTATAGGGAAAACGTGTCTAAGAACAACTTAAATCACTGATCGGAGAAGTACATCACGTAACGGATATTCTTTGGGTTTTCATAGATTAGATGTTACCATTGCAAACTTAAGAGATTACTTGCATCGATCGAGTGTTAGAGAGCCAGATATCGATCTTTCTTTTCTCTATATTTTTGGTATTTTGTCGCACGTATTGAATAACCGATCGAAGGGGGTAAGGGAGAAGAAAATAACCACGTCATTCCAAAAGACGGGATTCTATCACATTGTTTTAAAACAAGTGATAATTGCCTTTGCAGTTATCAACAGTGAATGGAGGGTTTGGTAGCTTACGTGGATGGACCACTGTAACCCTCCACCTCTAATTCATACTCTTTTTCCTCTGTCCTCCTCTTTCATTAGTCACGATTTCTCTAGCTATGTCTCCAGGTTTAGTTTTAAGAGCATGTTTCACATTACCGCCTTCTTTTGTTCTCACCTATATTTTCTTCTTAAATTTTGTGATATTGATTTCTGAATATCTATGCCATAATTTCTTTTGTCTTTCCTCTAAATATTCCCAATGCAAAGGGAGAAGGACCACATAGAGGGTAATTCTCCAGAGGTAACGCGTGCTTCTCTGATGTTATATATTCTAGAAGAAATGTAGGTATAAATCGATAGCTGGTGGGTTACTTTTCTGGCATATTCGCAATAGCTGTCTGAATAAAAGTGACTCTTTTCAGGTTTTGCTTGGGTGACTAAATCAGGGGAATCTGATTTGGAAGTGCCTATTGCGATCCGGCCAACTAGCGAAACTGTCACGTACCCATACTATTCAAAATGGGCAAGAGGACACAGAGATTTGCCTTTGAAACTCAATCAGTGGTGCAATGTTGTTCGATGGGAGTTCAGCCATCCTGCTCCAATTATCAGATTTCTATCTGGATGAGGTGGCTGTTTCGTTGTCTTTGTCATATGTTGATGGATGTTAGTACAAAGGGTGAGACGCTTTGTTTTTTCGTCACTTGAGCTCTGCAACAATCCAATATATGAATGTGTTTGCTATACTGTACAGTGCTGGTTTTGTGAGCTGGAATGATTATTTAATCAAATAGTTTTGACAGTCTTTCTATGAAAATGATCTGTCCCTTCAGGAGTTACGTTTTGGCCCCCAAGCATAGTTGATTGCATAGGTCATTACATAACAGTTTGTCCGCTACTGAGCGAACCATAAATCTTTTATCTGCAGGAGTCGCGAATTTCTTTCGCGGGAAGGTCTCACTGCTTTTGCAACAGAAGAAGAGGCAGATGCAGAGGTGTATTTTTGGAATAAAAATTGCTGTAGAAAATACGATTTGATGTTTTCTGTGGAAAGGAGCATTTCTTTATTAGTAGAGCGTATGCTACATTCGAAGTGAAATTACAGCCAAGCATATATGGAACCCAACAGAAATGAATAAAGCACAACAACTTCATGCATCGCAAGACACAAAAGCGCAATAACTTTCCTTCGATGTAATCAAAACACAACCTGAGAATTTCAACAAGGCTTTTACTTCCACGCCTGGGAGGTGTTCAAAGCCACTCAGTACTGCACTAGCTCTAACCTGGACATGATGCATCCTGCTTCAGGTCCTCCGATACCGGAAGTCGCAACTAATTCGACAGCCTCCCAGGACGGCTGTCAACTTTGCACAACTCTCTTAGCCTCTTCAAGAGCAACAGATCAGGCAAGCATGGCGTCAGACATATGCTGATAGAGAGAACCGACAAGATTTTGAAGTCAGGAAAAATTCTATCAATTGCAGGATCCAGCAGAGATGCAAAATTTGATAAGCTACGTGAAAGCCGATCAATGGACCGCGCATCCTTCCAAGGCGAGATAACCTCGTCAACCCTCCAAAATATGGTAGGTCGATGTTTTCTACACTCGCTTCGAAATGATCTAAATGAAGTAGGCTGGAGAGGTAGGGAAGAACAGGGAATTTGAGGGAAGCTATGGCTTGAAACTTTAAGCGTTTGGGGACTAGAGAAATCACTGACCTTTGTCGGCACCGTAGAGATTGGGCTTCCTTGTAAGTACATGGTCGTCAGGCGGTGAGGCTCCAC
The DNA here is from genome assembly GCA_025175695.1 of Eugenia klotzschiana. NCBI lineage: Eukaryota > Viridiplantae > Streptophyta > Magnoliopsida > Myrtales > Myrtaceae > Eugenia > Eugenia klotzschiana. Next base: position 2,384 of record JANUWG010000643.1, read on the forward strand.
ATTTGCCACGGGATTTCATCCATGACATACGGACAAAACGAGGCATCTGAGCAATGATTCTAGTTGAGCTTAAATAGGTTCTCGCATCCGGCGATTTTTAACCCAACTCAACCAATTATTCTAGTTCATCACATCCACAAAAAGATGGATGCACGAAACCCGTTAATCTTCCAATGGAATAAAAGGACCCCAACTTGACCAATGATTCCGGTTCCCTGATATATATTGGAATTCCACCCATGAGCATTCATCCATAGAAAAGTGCAAACACTTGAGATTCTTTAACCTTCCAACGGAATCCGGAAGAAAAGCGATCCCCAAGATTTTTACTTTCCTTTCCCATGATTCCGATTCCTCATCCGATGAAGGGAGCCTAAAGGGTCTACGATTATTCCATATAGGATAAGCCAAATGCGTGAGATTCGTTAGCCTTCCAATGGAATCAGGAGGAACGAGGATCCCCGTGTATTTTAAATCCAATTCGACCAATGATTCTAGTTCCCCAATAGGATCTGGAAGCTTTTGTATATTCTTGCATCCAGATAAAATCAACCACTTGAGATTCTTGAACCCTCCAATGGAATCAGGGAGTATGGAGATACCCGAGTCCTTTAAATCCAACTTGACCAATGATTTTAATTCCCCGATAGAACTCGGAAGCTCAAGTAGATTCTCGCATCTACGAAAAGACAAATGCATGAGCCTCGTTAACCTTCCAATTGAATCAGGGAGAACGGTTATCCCCAACTCACTTGAATACAACTCAACCAATGATTCAAGTCCCCCAATTGAGTCCGGAAGCTCGAGTAGACCCTTGCATCCAATTAAAAACAATCGCTTGAGATTCTTTAACCTTCCAATGGAATAAGGGAGAACGGAGATGCTCGTGCGTTCTAAATCCAACTCGACCAATAGCTTCAGATCTCCAATAGAGTTTGGAAGGTCACGTAGATTCATGCATCTAGACAAATTCAAATGCGTGAGCTTCTTTAGCTTTCCAATAGAGTGAGGAAGTTTTTCGATACGACAATCTCCCCCGCCGTAACTAATTGTATTGCCTCGTTCCTCAGGACTCTCACTAAAGCCGGTCATGCTAATGTCCGACAAGTGTTCTAGAGAACCGATTTCTTCGGGCAACCCTTCGAGGGATGTACATCCTCTGATATCCAAAGTATTCAGCGATTTTAGCTGACCGATTGAGCTATCAATCGTACGCAAATTCGAACACTCTTTGAGAATCAATTTCTCCAACTTGCCAAACTCCGAAAAATTAGGCGTCTTGGTTAACGCATCGCACCTCGTCAAATCTAGCATCTTCAAGTTTTTCGCCATCTGCAGAGGGAAAACAAGGCGGATTACATGCCGACAAAAAGTATTGAGACTACGAAGGTCAATTGATAGAATTTGAAGCGAACATCAGTGAGGTGTGCTGGTACCTTGATTTGCATCCATCCACCCCAGTCGTCAGTCATCATGCTATTCGAAAGGGCGAGCACGACCAAATCCATCAGGTGAAGATTTGTCGCTGAAATTTCCAGCGGGCAATGACGCCAAGAAAGCCATATCAGATTAGGAAGAAGATCTTTGAAGTCGCCTACGAAATTCAGTCTTTCCCCTCCAAGAAACATCAGCTCTGGCCAACAGGCTATTTCTTCAGGTGTTAAGTCACGACTGATACCCCAACTGAGTGCTTGTACATCCCGTTTTCTCTGCCAGCAGCAGCAGAGAATAAAGATGAGTGTGCAACATAGGAAGAAAAGAATCATGCCAGTAGTCTACAGTATCAGTAGTTCTTCTCCGACCCCAAACTAATTAAATCAAACGCAAAGTTGTAACAAAATAATTACTTTTCTTTCTCTCAACTTGAAAATAAGACAAACCAAGCATGTTTAAAATGCCATTCGGTGACGATTCCTCTGTCTTTTCACAGACTAAATGCGTTTTCAAGGAAACTAAGAATTTCAACTAACGAAACGGCGCGTTAGCTTCCTTATCGTTTCGCATGGTAAGGCATAAAAACATGTACTTTTGTTGTGTATATAGAGGTGCTTTCCAATTATTTATAAGTTAGAAAAAAAAAGGCCATCAACCGATAGTCCACAGATTTTGCTGGATTGATTATATCTTCTACTATTAATAACTTTTACCTCTCTTCTCAGTAAGCGTCGAGTCTTCTCATCAATTTTCACCCAATGGCAGTTTCCATCCCGTGCAAAATTCTCACCCATCCCAATGTACCTTCCCAGATCTCGAATTTCATCATGCATCCAGAATGTATTGTCCTCATCAATCTTTATCAAAGACATGAGGAGAAGATTATGTATTGCACTGCCTGGAGAAATTACGCCGCAATCATCCCACATGTAATGTGCCTTCATCACATCCTCCCCAATGCAAAAACATGCTATGTCTAGGAACATTTTTCTCTTTATACCATCCAATTTGTTAATACTTATCATCAGTGTGTCTTGGACTCTACCACACGGGACGTGCTTTAACTCCTCCAACGTCTCACCCCACTCCGATCTGTCTTTGAGGGCGAAACGAGAACCCACGACTTCCAGAGTCAAAGGAAGCCTTCCTATGCTTGAAACGACTTCTTTCGAGAAAGCTTGCCACTCCACCGGAGGAGAATCGCTTCTGAAGGCATGCTTGCTGAAAAGCTCAAGAGCTCGATCCGGAGGCATCTCTTTTACTGAGTGTTCCATGTAATAGCTAGGTCCCATTTGGTTGTCCTCATCTGGTATTGTCCTATCTATTATTGTCCTTCTGTCCCGGACCGTGACAATTATCTTGCTTCCAGGGCCGAACCATCTGCAGCTCCCTGCGAGCTTTTCAAGCTCCTCCTTCGCATTCACATTATCGATAACAATCAGAACTTTTTTGTTGCAAAGACCACGACTTATCCGTTCCATCCCGTCGTTGGTGTCCAGGATTATGTCAGTAGAGTTCGAGCCCAATGTGTCCGATAACAGTTTCTTTTGGACATGTAAAAGACCATGACGTTCCGACAAGCTGTGGACATCTTCAAGGAAACTAAAGTAATCGAATTTAGAATGGAATCGGTTGAAGATCACGCTAGCAAGAGTGGTTTTACCAATACCGCCCGTCCCATGGATTATAATAAAACGTGCATGGCCAGTAGAGTCAACCTCCAACAATTTCTCTATCTCTTTCTCATCATCCCTTACAACTACCTTGTCGTGAAGAAATCTGTTCTTCACATTCAGCTTAACTAGAACCTCTCGAACAATCGTTTCAATAAGTTCTCCATCCCTGCAGGACAGCGATGGTGGACGATCTCAGATTGAGAAAATGATGACAAGGCTACTCGTCCTAACTTTTAACTTTTAAGCATATGCTGTTTAAATAAGATAAGCTGAACATGTCAAGACCGCTTTACAAACTGTGGCAGTTTTTCAAATGACAAATCTGAATCCACTCAAACATAACAATCTCAAGTTACAGTGAAAATTATCTTAGATTCTGTCTCAAATAAATAACTCCTTGATAAATTAATTACACGAAAAAGTTGTGGAAACTTACTCTTTTCCTTCCAGCTTCCAACCAACTATGCTTGTAACCTCACGAAGTGCATCTCTCCAGCGGTTCACCGCCGCGGGGCCATGCGCCTTCTCGTGCTTAGACAGGGCTTCACTGTACGATCTTTTTCTGCTCTTGACATCCTCGGGCTTCACGCCAAAGAAAATGGGATGGATCTCCTTCTTCCCGTCCGATTTTGAAGTGCGATCTAACATACAGGCAACCTCATCGAGACACCACGTACTGGAAGCAAAGTTCGGAGAGAAGATGGGGATATAGATTTGAGAGTCGTCAAGGGCTTTTAAAAGCTCCTTAATCTTCTCACCAACTTGGAGCTCTTCGTCATCTTTAAAAACGCGGATTCCTTTCTCGACCATGGCATGATAGAGGCAACTGGTAAAGTTGTTCCTAGTATCCGAACCCCTGAAACTCAGGAACACCTCGAACTCCATCCCTGAAGTGTCAGTGGAGGTTGTCATCGCAAGTAGCAAGTCGGACTTGAGACAGAACTGAGCTGAACGATAGCAAACTGTCGAAGAAGAAAAAAAAAAAAACAGGGGCAAGTGTGGTTAGTCGCGACTGACAGCCATTAATTGGCAACGGCAAATTATCGAAGAAATCAAAATCACGGCACACCGAAATCGAAACATTTTGAATGAAGTAATCCAACACGAAACCGACATAAAGAGAGAGTACCTAGTGGGCTGATAGACGGTCAACAGACAAAGGTGAGGCCGCAATCCGCGAGATCTAGAGAGAGACCAGACGAGACGTCGACTCAGGCGAGACGAGAGAGAGAGAACAACGACGAAGGGCGTCGCTGTAGAGATTGAGAGAGGCCAGATATGATAGCGTGAAGTAGAAAGTAGAAGGTGTTTTAAATTTAAGACCATTTAGGATTTGGTTTGAACCTGTTAAACCGGTTTTAACTGCGAACCGGTTTGAAATCAGTTCCAAAGTTGTATCACCCAAGAACTGATTTTACAAGGCTGGGGAGGCGTGCTCTATTTGGATTTTATTATGGATGCGAGTTGTCCTCTTTCAGGGGCGTAATTGGAAGATTTAACTGATGATCCCTCCATTCATTTGATTATTTTTCATGACAAAAGATATATAAACTCGGTAATCTTTTAGTGTGAATGTTCCATGTGAGGAGAACTTGGTGTGAGAAATTGTTACTAGTAATTATGGCGAATCTCCACGGAGGCCTTCTCCTATTGGAAATTCTCATTCTTGAGACGAGACATGATGCTCCTTATCCAATCGTGGGAGTAAGACTAAATCATTGTATTTGCACTGTTGCTTACGTGAGGGATAATTATCCACCGAGTCCTAAATAGATGACTAATTTGATTCTAAACTTTTCAAATTAACCAATTTAGTCATTTCGATTAATTTTGGTTAAAGATTGATAGCGTGACGGACGTGTCCGGTAGGACAGCTTGTGTCAAAGTTAGCATTTTTTGGCCAAAATTGACCATAAGAATTATACTGACAAATCGTCACAGGATTTAGGATTAAATTGAAAAAAATTAAGATTTTAGGACGGAATTGGCCTTCATATAATAAATTTAAGACTTTTTGCTCAAATTACCCTTTATGTGGGCAACTAGAGTTGGTGGCATCAAGAAACGTACATAATTAAGTGTAACAAATCAAAAAACAAATAAAGGATGGGTCCGGTGAAAAGTCCTTTTCCTTTGTCTATTTGTAACTGAGTTCTAATCCCGTAGTAGCATTTTCGTGCAATTGTCAAATACAAGTCTAATACAAAATGAGAGGAAATCAAATGGACATGGTCAAACTATATAAACAATGTAAATTCAATATGTTTTGGGAATTTGTGTGTGAATAAATTTCTACAGCTAATTTTGGATAAACGTGGAGACCAATTCGACCATTCGTCTAATTGATAGCCACTGAGGATGATATCCGTGAGGTGGCTCCACAAACTCTCCGAGATTAAGTCGCTCTCCTCTTCCGATCTAAATTTAGTTCAAGATCTGGGGGTTTTACTCTCCCCAGTTAGATTTATATATAGATCTAGTACTTCCTTACATCTATTTGATATGTGTTCTTTTGCATACAAATGGATGAAAGCCAATTCAGTCATAGAGTCTTTTGACATGCCAATCTAGTCATAGAATCTTTTGCATTCGTGCCACTTCAACTCTAAGCCTTTTGTATTTGTGTCAATCCAGTCCTACTGGCCAATTTTTGTTAGAAATTACTGACGTGATGCAACCGACGCTAACATGACCAATTTTTCATAATATTTTAATATCTTTTTGATTTTTTTATATTACATTTTTTTTCCTTTTCTTCCTCCTGCCATATGAGTCCTACGATCAGCCAGACAAGGAAGAAGAAGAGGAGAAAAAAAGAAAGAAAAAATTATTAAAAATTGGCCACGTTAATGCCAACCGCGCCACGTCAGCGATTTTCCATCAAAATTGACCGGAAGGATTGAATTGACACTAATGCAAAATGTTTAAGACTGAGTTCGTGGTATTGCAAAAAGTTTAAGACACATGGCCAGTCTTTACCTTTTGTGTTTTTCCACAACGCTTTTTTCTCATTAGAGTTCAACTCAAATGCGAGTAAGTGGGCAAAGCATCAATAAAAATGTAAGATAGAAAAGATAAATGAAGAGGAGAAGACACTTTTTGAGTCTTTTTGAACCCCACTAAACTCTTTGTGCGCGTCCAAAGATTGGTCGAGTCCTCTTATACTTTCTACGTCTTCGTGTTGTGCATAACTTGCTCAACTCACTACTTGAAATAGGTCCTAGCAACTTCCCACTCTTCAATCAAATGCACCGAACACGTCTATGCTTCGAATGGTCTCATCATCACGTTTTAGTAGCCACAACCATCAATCCCAAATTGAAGTTTCATCTAGCATCGCCAGAGCTAATTACGAATGGGACTGCCTATTAACCCAAATCGAAGTTTTATCCATCTCAAATTAAAATTAAATTGGATCCATTCAAGGCATGGCACCATCCTTACACACATTATTAAATCGTAAGAGTGAAATTTACACACAAAAAAAAATAGCAATTTTGAGGAAAACACTAGATTGCATCTAGGACTTCCCAATCCCCTGAGAGGAAAGTCAATCTTCCTCGGAAGACTTGAAATGCAAGGGATAAAGAAAATGCCAAATTGGCTGCGAAAGAAATAATAGGCGACTTGAGTCAGGATAAGGTAAGATCAAACGCGTGGCACGACTCTATTATTATGTTGGAAAACGCAAAACAGAGAGAGTGTAAAGAGGACGACTCTTGCAAGGGGGTAGAAACTTTTTCTGATTCTATTTTTCTTTTAATAATGTAAATGATTTTGATTCTAATTTTGATTTTAATTCTTTTCTTAAAAATAATTTTGAAGCAAAAATAAGAATAAAAATATTAATTCTAGAAAAAGAATTACTTTTGAGAACTACGAAAAATAATGGAGTCTCAATTTTTTTAAAAAGATTAAGTTCAAGTAAGCTTCTAAATTTTTAAAGAAATTAAAATTGAAATTGAAAATTTACTGATAATTAATTTTTATTTTTTTTTAAGTTTAACGTGTTTCACACGGCCAATGCCACATTTGATTGGATTGGACTTTTATGAAGTTTAGGGCCATCTTGGTCTTTTCGCGTCTTGCATGAACATCAAAGACTCGATGATAATAATGTCTCTTTGTCCTTTTGCTTCTTCTTTTTCCAAAGTAACATCGACGTCGAGACTGATGTGTAGCCAAAAACGTGGCGTGGTTTCACATGACCATGTAAGGTCCACAGTCCATGAGATCGAGAGAGAGAGAGAGAGAGACCAGATGAGGACTCAGGCTACAGGTCTACAGTCCGCTACAAGTCCGTGCTTTGCCGGACAGAGTTCATGGTATTGAAAAGGGTGGCGTTGCTGCACCGTGCTTTGCCGGCAAGAGGATCGCCAATCCTCGCCGGTTTGTTGGAAAGGTTCAAGATAGTCGCCTATCATCGCCATGTCACCCGGTGGTGGCGCCAGCATTGCTACCAAGAATCTAGGCTTGACCCTCGTGTGATGGCGGTGATGGTGGCACAACAGATGTGTGATGCAAGTGAAGAGATAGTCCTAGCCAGAGGGTCACCAACCCTCACTAACAAAGCTTGGGTTAGAAATGTGATGACAAAAACTAGTTTTGTACCAAATAGCCTCTTTTTAAGTGTGATGGTAAGCTAATTGCATTAGGATATTGGGTATCAAATATATCTTTTATTTTTTTCATGATTGTCCATGTTTAAACCGAATATATTAATAGATAAGTCTCCTATAAGTTGAAATAAGTCCCAGATGCCTTAAAACTGTGCAGAGTGAGCAAGCCGCCATCAAAACGGATAATATCACTAGCATCAATCGAATGTGATTGCTTATTAGCTCAAATCGAAATTTTGTCCCTCTCAAATTAAGATCAAATTGCATCCATTTAAGGCATGGCACAGTTCTTACGCATATGATTAAAATGCAAAACTGAAGTGTTTTTTTATATAAAAAAATAGCAATTTTTAGGAAAACACTAAAAAGCCAAAGATTTTATATAAACAGAAAAGATAGACAGAGGGCCACTATTTTCAAGCCATGTTCATATAATGAACACATGAAGCTTCCACTCAAATTCCTATGGAAAGCCCCATCCAAATGCAGGGAAAGTGAAAATGCGTGGCGCAACTCTTTTCTTATGTTTGGAAAAAGCAGAAGGGAGAGACCAATGCATGACTTTATCTTTCGAGCTTTTCCACAACTTTTTATTTTATTTTATTTTGACAACAACTCAATTGCGAGTAAGTGGCATACATGAAAAATAAGAAGGGAAAGAGACCCATAGAGGAGGTAGTGCCACCCCGTGTTTTGACGGAAAGAGGGTTGCCAAGCCTGGCCGGGAGCCTATCTTCGCCCACATCACCTAGTTGTTGCGCCTCACTAACAAAGCTTGGGGTAGCAATGTGATGACCAAGTTAGTTTTGTACCAAACTCTGTAGGGTGAGCG
>JANUWG010000644.1:0-10944 GCA_025175695.1 Eugenia klotzschiana
CCTCCTCATCGCGGTTGCTGAAGCTAGAAGACAACTACTTGCCACCAACGACGACGTATCCGGCTTGCTCTCTTTCAAGAAATCCTCTGTCCGGTCCGACCCGAAAGGGTTCTTGTCCAGCTGGGTGGCGACATCGTCCCTTCCCTGTTCGTGGAACGGCATCTCTTGCTCCTCCGACGGCCGGGTCTCCGCCGTCGATCTCAGCGGCGCCGGCCTCGCCGGCTCCCTCCGCCTCCCTGATCTGGCGGCGCTGCCAGGCCTTCGGTCCATCAACCTGCGCGGCAACTCCTTCTCCGCCGGCGATCTCTCCGGCACCGGCGGTGGCAGCAGTTCTTGCCTCCTCGAGAGCGTTGACTTGTCCTCCAACAACTTGACCGACCCTTTACCGGCCCATTCGTTCTTGGCTTCTTGCACCATGCTTGCTTACGTCAACCTCTCGCACAATTCGATTCCTGGTGGGTATCTTCAATTCGGGCCTTCCCTGGTTCAGCTTGACCTCTCTTCCAACCAAATCTCTGATGTTGGCCTCTTGAATTACACCCTCACGAACTGCCAGAACTTGAATCTGCTCGATTTGTCCGACAACAGGCTCGTGGGGAAGTTCGATGCCACTCCTTACTCTTGCAAGAACTTGTCATTTCTCGATCTGTCGAGTAATAATTTGACTGGGGCTCTGCCTCCCAAGTTTGTGGCCAATTCCCCTGCATCACTCAAGTTCCTGGATCTTTCTCGGAACAATTTCTCGGGAAAATTCTCCGATCTCAACTTCGGCAGCTGTGGAAACCTTATAGTGGTCAATCTCTCGCACAATTGTCTCGCGGGCACCAACTTCCCGGCGAGCCTCAAGAACTGCCAGCTCTTGCAGACAATTGACTTGTCTCACAATGAGCTGCAGAACATGATTCCCGGTGCTCTGCTAGGAGGTTTCAAGAATTTGGAACGACTGTATCTGTCACACAACCAATTTGTGGGGCAAATCCCACCAGAGTTGGCGCAGTCTTGCGGGACTTTGCAAGAGCTCGATCTCTCTTGGAACAATCTCTCCGCCGGGTTGCCACCGGCGTTCGCTCGGTGCTCTTCTCTGGTAAGTCTCAACCTCGGGAACAATCGGCTGTACGGAGATTTTCTCGACACGGTGATTGGAAACATCACGAGCCTCAAGTCCCTCTACTTGCCGTTCAACAATATAACCGGCCCCGTGCCGGCATCTCTGTATCAGTGCACTCAGCTCCAGGTGCTGGACCTCAGCTCCAACGAACTTACAGGAGATGTTCCTTATGGATTTTGCTCAAACAATTTGTCCTCGCCCCTGGAGAAGTTATTGCTTCCAAATAACAACCTTTCAGGAACCGTTCCTTGGCAGCTCGGAAGCTGCAAGAACCTGAAATCAATAGATCTCAGCTTCAACGACCTGCACGGTGATATCCCGAAAAAAATTTGGGATTTGCCGAATCTCTTGGACCTGGTTATGTGGGCAAACAACCTAACCGGCGCAATTCCGGAAGGCATTTGCGTGAATGGAGGAAACTTGGAGACTTTGATCCTGAACAACAACTTTATCTCTGGAAACATTCCGAAATCCATCGCCAGTTGCACTAACATGATCTGGGTGTCACTTTCTAGTAACCGCCTCACGGGAGAGATACCCGCAGGGGTAGGGAATCTTGCCAGCCTCGCGATCCTCCAACTGGGCAACAACTCACTCACCGGACGGATTCCTCCGGAGCTCGGGAACTGTCGGAGCCTAATTTGGCTCGACTTGAACAGCAATGAACTGACGGGTCCGCTCCCACCCGATCTCGCTGATCAGTCTGGCCTGGTAATGCCGGGCAGTGTCTCTGGCAAGCAATTTGTTTTCGTGAGGAACGAGGGAGGTACGGAGTGCAGAGGTGCTGGAGGATTGGTGGAGTTCGAGGGGATACGTGCGGCAAGATTGGAGAGCTTTCCAATGGTACATTCTTGTTCAACGACTAGGATCTACTCGGGCATGACGGTTTACCCCTTCACCAGCAATGGGAGCATGATCTACCTCGATCTGTCCTACAATTTCTTGTCGGGGACAATCCCGGAAAATTATGGCTCCATGAGCTTCTTGCAAGTTCTAAACTTCGGACACAACAATCTTATGGGGAATATTCCCGGCAGTTTCGGAGGTTTGAAGATTGTAGGAGTCCTCGATCTCTCACACAATCATCTCACAGGACCTGTTCCTGGTTCATTGGGTTCTCTCAATTTCCTCAATGATCTTGATGTGTCCAACAATGGCCTAAGTGGCCTTATCCCTTCCGGAGGTCAGCTCACGACGTTCCCGCAATCCAGATATGCAAACAACAGCGGCCTTTGTGGGGTCCCTTTACCACCCTGTGGAACCGGGAGCGGGTCGAGCCACCCGTCGAAGAATTATAACGGGGATAAGAAGCAATCTTTCGAGGCCGGAATGGTCATAGGCATCACGTTCTTCCTCACATGCATCTTTGGCCTCACCGTCGCGCTTTACCGTGTCAAGCGGGGTCGGAAGATCGAGGAACAGGGCGAGAAGTACATAGAGAGCCTCCCCACTTCGGGTAGCGGCAGCTGGAAGGTCTCCAGTGTCCATGACCCGTTGAGCATCAACGTCGCCACATTCGAGAAGCCTCTGCGTAAGCTCACTTTCGCCCATTTGCTTGAAGCTACGAACGGTTTCAGCGCGGAGAGCCTCATCGGTTCGGGAGGGTTTGGGGAGGTTTACAAGGCTAAACTGAGGGACGGGAATGTCGTTGCCATAAAGAAGCTTATTCACGTGACGGGTCAGGGCGATAGAGAGTTCATGGCGGAAATGGAGACCATAGGGAAAATCAAGCACCGCAATCTGGTTCCGTTGATGGGTTATTGCAAGGTCGGGGAGGAGAGGCTCCTCGTGTATGAGTACATGAAATGGGGAAGCCTCGAGTCGGTTCTTCACGACCGGTCCAAGGGAGGAGGTGCCTCGGGACTTGATTGGCCCGCGAGGAAGAAGATTGCCATCGGGTCGGCGAGAGGCCTCGCCTTTCTTCACCACAGTTGCATACCTCACATCATCCACCGGGACATGAAGTCGAGCAACGTACTTCTGGATGAGGACTTCGAAGCTAGAGTCTCTGATTTCGGCATGGCTCGTTTGGTGAATGCTCTCGACACCCATCTCAGCGTGAGCACCCTGGCGGGAACTCCGGGCTACGTTCCCCCGGAGTATTATCAGAGTTTCCGGTGCACCACGAAAGGCGATGTGTACAGTTACGGGGTGATACTTCTGGAACTTCTTTCGGGCAAAAGGACGATCGACTCCTCCATGTTCGGTGATGATAATAACCTCGTCGGGTGGGCTAAGCAGCTTCAGAGAGAGAAGAGGAGTAACGAGATACTGGACCCGGAACTGATGGTGCATAAATCGGGGGAGGTTGAGCTGTACCACTGTTTGAGAATTGCATTCGAGTGCCTTGATGATAGGCCTTACCGGAGGCCGACCATGATTCAAGTGATGGCGATGTTTAAGGAGCTCCAGGTCGATTCAGAGAGCGACATTCTCGATGGCCTTTCGCTGAAAGACTCGGTAATCGACGAATCTCGGGAAAAAGAACCTTAGGTTCGTGACCCCTGAATCGGGTTCAGCTAGGACTAGTGAGCTTCGGTTCCAAAAATTGGCGATGAGGTCATTATCAATGCTTCGCATTCCAAGTAGTGTAAATAGAAGCAGAACATCGATGAGATGGAGAAGTTGTGAAGGATATTGTGTGTAGAGAGAGAGAGCGAAGTAGAAGGGATTCTCGGTCGCCCTCGTGGTCTATTCATGGCGAATTATTGGATCGACCAGAGTACTCCTGAATACCATGTTCTCGTGCGCCATTGACTCCTGCTCCCTGGGGAAGTTTTGCTAACTCGTATGTTCTCGTCTATAGTTTTTCCACACCGAGTCGATTGTTCTTGTCCATAAGAAAAGAAAGAACCTGGAGATGTGATAAGAGAAAAGGAGACGATTGTTGTAAAGTTGTAGCAATAGCAGGCACTGTTGAAATAGTGAGAAATTCTGGCTCCCCGCCTCGAATTCCCTCTTACCGAAATTGCAACTTCCCATTTTCATGTCCTATTTGTTTAATTCACCACTTCTTCCGGATTCGACAGCAGCGAATCTGCTGCGGAAATTTTCAGTTTTGGACCTGCGGTGAATCTGAATGTTGCTCTTTCTAATGGTTCGATCAGGCTGCCCGGCAAGCTCCCCTGATCATTTTTTGCCGGTCTTTGTTCAGAACTCGTCACTCCTTCGTGGCATCGGCATCGTTTCAGGGGGGATTCCTATACTCTTCTGCTTCGTCCTTGTCCTTTGTCTTGATCTAATTGCTTAGAAAATTAGTCGAGCGAGCTGTCATTGGTGTTTTAGTCAACGGCTCATAACATGCGTTAGCACGAGCAGGCGGGCTCTCATCCAATAGGGAAAACTAGCCCTTTTTCACCATCCATCTCTTTCTGTGACCGTGACCCCGGAGCTACTATCAGGAAAAAAGAAAACGAGGATCTGGCGAGTGACCAGGAAGGAAATTGAAAGGTACAGCACCAGAATTTTGGGAGGCTTGCTTAGCAACCTGTTTGAACAAGCCAAAAGTTCCACGTGCGCAGGACCCATCTGCCTAATTCCTAGACTTTTATTTTTTATTTTTATTTATTTTTTTTTGTAGTTGTTGCTGTGATTTGCCGGAAATAAAGAAGAAAGTCAACATTATCTCGTCGCTCCAAAATCTCCAACACCCTTTTTGGGATTCCCTGAGAAAAGGGGAACGTAGGAAAAAGGTAGGAAGGTGCCTCTTATTCACCGGTACGATCAATTTATCGAATGTCGCTTTATGCTGTGCACACAAAATAGATCAAAATTAAATCGGGTTTCGATACCGTATTAGAAAGTCCAGCGAAAAAATTCAAGTTGATAAGTAGGTAGAAATTATGTATATTTCTTGTAATTATCCTGATTTTTACCTTCCAAGCTCATAAAAAGTTGACGTTCAATTTGCTCTTTTGATCGGGATTCGATATGGTGTAGTGATTTGTTGTGTGGGAAATTTCTATGGGGATTTGTTTCTGCTTACAACCTGGCGCTTGATAAGTCATGTTTCGTCTCTTTCAATTTTACTATTTTTTTTTTGATCTCGTAAAAGATCACAAACTTTTACTTGAGTTATAAATCTATTTTCATTAACTCTCCTTCAAAATTGCCTTTAGTGATTTTACACTCGATCTTTGATTTCTCGTGGTTGAAGAGCTCGTACTCGGGAGCTTTCCATTTCTCGGTTGTCGAGAAATTTTGGACGAAGGGTTAGCGAAATCAGATTTGTGACTCACGTAAAAGTCTATGGTTTTTACGAGACTCTAAATTTTTTTCATAAACTAGAATTAGGATCGGACCTAAAGTTGAGAGTTTTTTATGAGCAAAAGTTTTATGGTAGAATTGGGACAAGATCTAAAGTTAATGATTTTTTGTGGGAATTTTTTTTAGGAATAGTATACTAAAAGTCCTAAAACTTGTCAAGAAAGTACAATTGAGTCATAAAACTTTCAAAAAATACAATCAAGCCCTAATTGTCATAAAAGTGCAATCAAGTCCGAAAACTTATCACAAAAGTGTAATTGAGTCATAAAACTTATTATGAAAGTGCAATCGAGTCATAAAATTTTTAAAAAGTTCAATTAATAAGACTTGATTGAACAAATTTGATAAGTTTTAGGACTTAATTGCACTTTTAAAAATTTTTATGACTTGATTGCATTTTCTTGACGAGTTTTAGGACTTCTAGTGCACTTTTTGAAAGTTATAGGGCTAAATTACACTTTCGTTGCAAGTTTTAGGACTTCTAATGCATTTATCCCAAAATTTTAAAATAAAATTGTGGCTGGATATAGGGTTTGAGATTTTTCACGAGATAAAAAATAAAATTGGAATAAGAGCTAAAGTCGGAGATTTCTGGGCTATTGGGCCAAAATCAACGTGTCCGTAGCCACAAGTCACGTTCCGCGGCCCACGCATCGTCCTCCCCTTACTCCAAAGCGTCCCCTCTTGAAGCTTGCTTCTCAAGGGACAACGTCAATGGAAGACCGTCCCGAAGCCTCCACAGACGCGAGCTCGGACGCTGCGGCGACCCCTCCTCCTCCTCATTCGTCTCCTCCTTCAAATCCTAAAACCCTAAGGAGTACGCCTCCGGCCGTATCGCCGCTGCCTTCGTCGGCCGCCCGGCTCTGGAGGCCTGCCGCGCAGCGAAATTTGCGGAACCAGTGGTCCAAACTGGCGTCGTCCAGGCAGCAGTGGGTCTCCGCTTCGTCCGCCGGAAGATCTCACTCCACTTCTCTCGTCAAAGCTCATCTCTCTCACAGGTGGCGATCCTCCGATCTCTCTGTCGTTCCTTTTACTTGTTTTCTGATAGTTCACGAGCTGTATTGTTTCGTCTGTCATAGTGCCTTCCTTCTGTTCTCCATTCTTTTCGGGCATATAGTTTGTTAGTTTTGACATTTGATGAGGTGCGTTTGGGTTTGTTGTTAGACTTTACTTTCTGATAATCGGGTTTCGTCATAGAAGTTGTTTTCCTTGTCTATTCGTTGTATTTTTTCCTGACCTCGCTTTTCATCTGGCATGGGTTAGGTATGTGCCCTCAATGGAGTTGGGTGTTTTGAAGGACATGCCGAATATTCGGAACAAAGCCTGTCTAAAATTGTTTAAGCAGCAGGTAGATTCGCTTGGTTCGACTCTGATGCATGAATCAGATCATATGTGGACACTGCAGTTTTAGTGGGTTATATCAATTTGAAAATTCAAAATTTCAGCTTAACTCGTGTCCTTTGTTTTCTGCTATGGTACTTTCAGCAGGAAAAATGTGTAATTCTGCTCCAAAATAAAGGTTGAGATGAGCTTACTGAGAGTGGCAGATACTTATTCTTATTTAATGCTTCTGCATTTCTTTTAATATTGGTCTGACCGGATTAACAAGTTTGAATAAGGTGTTTCATTAACTTCTTCAATGTTTCAGGAGCTTCACAGGAACAAACTTTTATTGGCATACAAGGATATGGTAAGTAGACCTCTAACTAATGTTGCCAAATTGAAATGTCAGGGAATTGCATAAATTCTGAAAGCCTCTGGGAGAAAACCTGTTACTTGCGTGGGGACGCGCTTTGTCGCTCTTTCGTGTCTAATTTCACAAGGCAGTAGTAAAATTTCAATGAGCTAAAACAATAGAAATAAACTTCCAGAGGACCATCCTATACTAAAGCACTCTTCAATCAAACAGGACATTTTCTTCGTGATGATCGGTGTGTTTTTTGCTTATGATATGATTAAGCATCAGGATTCTAAGTATATGCGTAGTGTGCAATCTTGTATTCTTGTTTAAGTTGGAGTGGTGTTATATTTGTTTTCACATGTAATGTGATGGAATTGGTGTCTTTGCTTTTTCTTAGTTATGCTTCCTATCCTTCAAATGTCACAAAACCCCATTTCAAGATTATGCAGACACGATCTCCTGAAGAAAAAAAAAAAAAGAAAGATCACAAACACAAGTATGCTTTTCCAGTCTGTAGGTTCTATAGAGTCTATGAGTGCTGCTAAATAGTCCAACTGATCCGGGAAAATTCAGGTCAAAAGACCAGTATACAATGTAGTGATGCATGAACTGGCGGAATGGAAGTATAATTATAACTTAGCTGAGTTTATAAGTTGTTTCGTTTCCTGGTTACAGGTCACTGCAGTAACTTATATGGTCAGTGCTAATAGATCCATGAGATGTTTTTTGAAAGGAAGCAACAATAGTCAACTTGTTCAATTTTCTGTTGGCTCAGAGGATACGAATGATACTGGTGATGGTGGTGGAATCCCTGTATTCACTTTTTGGTCAATCTCTTCATTTGGTATGTTCAAACTTTTTGTCTACATATTCCATAGACTGTGCAAGAAGCATTTGTGTCTTGGACTGGATTATTCGAGATTCTAAATTTTTGTTGTAAACCTACACATAGTGCTTTTGGTTAATCCAAAATTATATGGTGTCACTTGCCATGAAGAACTAGTTTCATGGTTGATGTGTGCAGGATGGTCTAGACTTTAATGGAATTGGGCATTAACCGGTTTATTTCCATGAGAAAAAACTTACATGAGAAGGACCTTCAAGGAATAGCAATATATAAGACTTATTTTATGTTCTGAAAAGGTTTATGTGAGTTAGGTGCTTATGTAGAGTTTCTGTGGTGCATTGGTGCTTCCTTCCTTTTTTGTCAGCATTACAATCATTGAATTTGCCATTTGAAGTATAGGATTCATTTCTGCGTAGCATTTAGTTCATAGGATTCAACTAAAGGAAAAGGGAGTTCCCGCTATTGGCTACCTCATGTATTCTTTCTCTCCACCTTTGTCCAGGCTTCGACCAATTGTGTATGACAAATCTTCAAAAAATAAATGCAAAAGAATTATGGAGGATTTCTAATTGAATACTTTCCCTGTGGGATGAAAATGGACGTTTTCCTTTATATATTGGTGAAAAGCTGTCTGATTTTCATTATAACCAACCAGGAAAGACTTTCTGATTGACTGAAAATGAAATGTTTCCTTTTTGGCAATATTTTTTTTTACGATCATGATGCTAAATGATTTCAGAGAATCTGGCACAAGAGCTTGTGGAGATGTTTGAGTTTGAGTTAAGTTTGAAGGTGAGCTATGCCACACTTTTGGCTGCTCAAAATCTCTACGAGGAGAGTATCTGATCTTTATTGTTCTTCCTTGCCTGCAATTCTGGCATCGTCAACTCTGAAGCGCTTGCTCACAAAGGAATTTCTTACTGTGGGATGTGAAGTGCTGCAACCTGATCAAACGAGCTGGTCTCAGGAGCTTTATCCAGGTGAGTTTGAGGATTTGTCCCGATGCCACCTGTTGACAAGCAAGTGTGAGCTACTGCCTCCTAGATTGAAGGGTTGTATGTCAGAAATCCCTCCTGAACAAGGCGGCTCTCAGTTAAGCCGTGAGACTTTGCAGGTAATACTCCCGTGAGATTGATTTTGTAAAACAATCTTCCTTGCAACCTTCTCACAACTCTGTATGAGTTTGCTGGTCCGTAAATGCCATCATATTTTCATCTGAAGTAGCATTTCCTTTCAGTATTTCTGTTATTTTCTTGTGTGGGAGCTTGCAAGCCTTTACAGCAGCTGTAAAGGCCTTAAAAGAGGTCACTTGGTGCTCGAATGGTGGATTTGTCCTAGTTGCCTCATAGTGTCGGTAGTTCGTAGGATTGAGAGACTAACCATTTTAGTGAAGGGAGAGTTGAGCTGTCACAAAGCTTTTGAGAAACCATCCATGATGTTTCACCAATATACACTTAGTTGACTTGGCTGTACGATAAATAATCCGATTTTGCAGCAGTATTCTTATATGCTTTTTCTTTGCATGAGAGTTTAATGACAATATCCTATAATATTGCAGGTTTACTTAACAACTTGGCTTGCTGAGGTGAACATAGACACTCATAGGTAAGTCTGCTCTCCGACATGTTTTTGGTATATTTGATTGTCGGTCATGTGCTGCTATCTGGCATTTTTTTTTATATATTTGATCGTTGGTTAATTGTCAAGAAATCAAATGAACTGCGCTAGTCTCTTGGCACTGATGAATTCTTCATGTAAAGTGACATGTGCGCTGTCTATGATAGATCCAATAGCAGAATCGTGGTGACATGGAAGGATAAACCAGTGACTGAGATTTGCTTGCATTCCCTGGTTATAGTTCCTGATTGTTTTCATTTCTCACCAGAGTCAGTGAGATATTTGCCATAGCGGGGGAGGAAATGCATGTCAACTTTCAATGAGCTGCTTGGCCACCATTAAGAGGGCTTGAAAGATTGCTCTTTTATGGCTAGTTTTCAAGCGCCCCGTTTGAGTGGTGGCTGATGACTCGGACCTTTTTCGTGCACAGAATGGGTTAAGAAAGCGACATGAAGGTTCCTGGCCGGTTTAATATGCGGGTGGGAGTGCAGCAAAGGCAAGGGAAGGTTGATCTGAGCTGGAGCTTATCTTCATCGTGTTGAACATCTTTGGGCATCTAATGGAAGACCTTAAACATCGGTTTCTAGTTTATTTAGTGCTGTTGGCACGGTTTATAGTTTTTGCTTACACCAGTATGTTGGCCATTAGCATGGATGGTGGCCATGGTCGCGGGGTGTGTGTTTAAATGTTCTTTTCTTTTGGCTTTTGTAGTAATTCAAGAGATGGCCACCTGGAAAAATGGGGACAGTTCATTTATGGAAGAATGCAAAAAACCGATGTGTGATCTTCAGTTGATTTGACTTTTGCCGTTTGAAGATTGAAAAATGGGTTCCAGATCTCAAAATAGGCTGAAGTACGTGATTTGCGTTGCATTTTAACTTGAAACGAGGTCCTAATGAAGTTGATCAATTTCTTTTGAATAAAATCAGCTGGTATGTGAATTGTATCCAGTTCATTGCTCTCTCTCTCTCTCTCGAATCTGTCATGCGCCATCTGCTTCATTATGGCTGACTAGCGTTTGCTGTACAAGTACAACACAAATCATTTATCTCCTGCTTCTGCCAATGTGGACCTCTTTTGCAGTGGTTCTGGTGAGGCATCCGAGTGGACATTCTAATAATGAAGTAAGATTTGATAGGCAATGCATGTATCTGATTGGGACAGGCATAGCTGTAGATGTTTCTTCAAAATTAACTTGCCCATGAGCTTATTGTAGGACTGGTTCTTTTCTGATTCCATCACATGCTTTGTTCTTTTCAGAATGTCTCTAGAAATAACTCTGTTCTGATCTGCTTCCTAACAGTTACGATTGGATATTCTCCAATTTGGTCTTGGCTAATCTTTACTCGGAACTTTTTGAATTGGACATATCTGTGATTGTCCCAATCTGTACTTTCCAACCTATCCATAAGCCTGTCTTTCATC
>JANUWG010000645.1:0-10941 GCA_025175695.1 Eugenia klotzschiana
AAGCTTCCATAATTTTCTATTCTGCGTCTTTGTTTATATACGCATTGTCGTATGTTGATTCTATTGAAGGTTTATTTGTACACAAACAAAAGTCATATAGGAAAGATGGAAGAGTGCAAGACACTTTATTAGTTAAAAGGATATTATACTTTTTCATATAAAGAAATGGGCAAGTGGTCTACATCCCACTAAACCTACATGGGGGTGGACAATTATTAGCACTTACCACTTAGCCAATAATAATTGGCACTAATCAACAATCACTTATTATTTATTAATTATTATTTTTTAACATTATAATAAATTAATTGAAACAGTGCGATTGTTCACGTAGGAGTTATGATTACATTTTACTAATTCTAATTTCAAATTTTTCATTATTAATTATGTCTAATAGTTATTCTGACATGAATTGGTGTGTCCGAATTTACACTTATTCAGAGGTGAAAAGGTGTGTTCCAATTAACCGCATTCGGAGTGAAGAAATGTGTTCGAATTAACCGTATTCGAACATGAAGAGGTATGTCTGAGTTATCTATTTTTGGACTTGAAGAGATATGTCCGAATATTATACTTTTTTTTACTAAAGAGTTGTGTTCTCTTCGCTAATATATATAGCACGTTATGTTCATCATTTTCAGAGCTTCAACTTCCATTTTCGTTTTTTCTCAAAAGAATACAACATTAATCTCTAATTGTTTCTTTTGAGAGATCCTAGAGAAATATCAGAATTGCTCTCTGCTATTATTACTTGAGACCTTATTGTATCATGGATGATATTTGTCGAAAATCATTGACAACGTTGTGGGGCAAATAAATCCTTAAAGAGATTATTATCGCTCCTCAAAGTCTGATTTGATTTCATCCCATTTTCAATGATATTTTCCAACAGATTCCAACCAGTATGAGATTGTGCTTCCTTTGTCTTGTCTTGTCTTATCTTATCATGTCTTGTCTCGTCTCGCCTCGTGTCATCTCCGCAATTTGTTCCCTTTTCTTGTAATGTGCACATAGGTTTTTTTTTTTTAAGCCAGCACTAGTTATAGCTAGGGAACGAGAGTGCATCCACATCAAACTATGAATGAATCCGCTTGTGGACTGACAAAAGCAAGTCCATTTCTTTCCGCTGTGGCTTTCCTTCGTGCGTCCGTGCATCGCTTTGATCATTATACTAAACCGCGGAGTTGAAAAAATCAATTGTTCTTTGATTAATCATATGCCAAGATATTATTACCGGTGGATTGTACATGTCCCCACAGTCTGGTTAATCCTATCTCACATGTTTCATCTTAAGATAAACGAGGGGCAAAAATGTCTCGAAATTTTGTAGTTGAATCGACCCCAACTCAAATTTGAATAGCGCGACTATGGAGTCGAGTCCGGCTCGAGTATGTTGACTACCATGACCCAAGTGACTTGCTAGCCCAATTAAGTGGTCATGTTTTTGTATTGGCTATCGTTGACCCAAAAATATGACCAGCTTTTTATTATAATTGATTAATAATAAACTTAGTCGATAATAGCATTTTGATGAACAACAGAAATCATGATGAAAAGAACAGTCAACAACTTGAAAAGCATCGGTAACCAAAGAAGTTATCTATCCGGGGATAAAGTCGTTGACATCGAACGATGTGTAACTACCTAGTAGCGATATTTTAGGATATGTAAGCTCTTTTAGATAGGATTTACTATATAATAGGATACTATTGATAATGTAATTTCTTATAACAGTAGATAGGATTAGCATGTTATCTTTTTAAATCAATCACCATTTGTAACCGTCGATTGTAACCCCCCAGATAAACAACAAAAACCTGTCATCTTTCAACTATCTTTTAATTACTGACCCAAAAAAAATTATCTTTCAATTTCTATACCTTAGTTTGTAGTTTTCAGATATAATTTCATCATGTATCTTAGTCGTAGTCGTAGCTTTCAGATTATCATGTCGATTAAACTCTAGCCTTGTATATTTATGTCGTCGCACTTTGTCATTCGTTAAAATTTGAAATTTTTTAATGGCGTCATCGTTGATGAAAGTCTGGTGAAGTATATTTTCTCTTTGCGCTTCATTCATGACTGAAATCGTCATAGAATGCATCCCCTCTTGATAAAATCGAAGAACGAATTTCGATAAAAGATATTTTATTATAGTTCAAATTTTCGACAAAACATCTTTTTGGGATGTATTGTGGGTTATTCTAAGAATCAACAATGGAAAATAAAGAATCTTCCAAAGCCTGATCATGCTACGGGAAACAACCCTGATGATAGAGCTACCCAACTTGAGACCTCAGCCACTGCAGCAACAATGGAGCCAAGCCAAGAGGGCAATGTTAAAATCTGCGGGACCTTATGAAGGGGCAAACGAAGGAGTTAGCACCGACCCCACTTTGGTTGCTACCATGAAGAGGTTTTTCTAGGACCAATAGAACGAGATGGCAAATCATTTAGTTAGACATATCCCTGGTGTGATCAGGCCGATAGTCATTAATGCGATCAATGATGTCATCTTCAAGCCCAGGTCATTGAATCACTCCATACATATCTAACACAATACAGTGGTTTCAGAGTATGTTCCTCCAACTTTTGGTCAATTAAATGGTGAAAATAATTTAGGCTAGATAATCTCCCGGTCAGGGAGGATTTGGCAAAGGCTTGAAAACCCTGAACAAGTTAATCCGCCTAATGGAAATAATCAAGTTGCTGACGATAATGACACGACAAATCTAGATGAGTGAGACCTTTACCGGGTAATGAAAAGGTTCGGTCCTTAAGAACAATCGTAGTAATTGGCTTCCTTATCGGGGCCCTTACGGAAACAAATACCAGCTGAGCTAGCGTACCTCTAAATTCTTATGAACACACAT
This sequence comes from Eugenia klotzschiana, assembly GCA_025175695.1. Classification (NCBI taxonomy): domain Eukaryota; kingdom Viridiplantae; phylum Streptophyta; class Magnoliopsida; order Myrtales; family Myrtaceae; genus Eugenia; species Eugenia klotzschiana. Next base: position 2,874 of record JANUWG010000645.1, read on the forward strand.
CACATTTAATTTGTCCATATCTCATCAAGATCTTCATCATTCTAGCTGGTTTAAGGTGAACTTTCATGAATATCATCACATTCTTTTATTTTTTATCACAAACATTTCTACTTATTATAGTAAATAATATAACAATGATAGTTGTGGAATCATCAAAATTCCTAGAGATGTTTCTTCAACATCAAGCACTTCCTATGTGCACCCCATGTAATTTTCGGCCATGTGAGGTATTCAATGGGCTTGGCCGAATTCTGTGTTCTTGTAGGCTTAATCCAAATATTTTAACTAAGCTCAGAGCCTCCTTGCTAAAGTCCATTCAGCACTAGCCCAATTCTGTGCAATTTATGTGAGTCTAATACTACTAAAATGCTCCTACTATGCAAAGGCAAATTAATAATATTTTGTTTAGGGATCTGGGTTAACTTCTAATTTTCTACGCAGTAAATGACTAATTGGATCTCCAAAATTGAAGTACCAACACTTGGCTAAAACACTTGCGCCTTTTGTCAGAGCAACATATCCTTCGTCCATAATGTCCCATAAGCCTCCGGCCATCAATGAAGTAGTCATTTAATGTTTCAATAGTCATAGCTATTTCCATTGAAACTAGGAACAGGTAGTGACTTAGAGTCTAAGTAGCACCGACACGGACACGCGACACGACACAACACGTCATTTCAAAATTTTAGAGATTTCCGACACGTTGGGAACACGTTAGATAATAAATTTATATTTTTATATATACATTATAAATTATCATTTTTATGATTATTTCAAGCAAATTAATTTGATTCAAATTCATAAATAAATAAATAAATAAATAAATAAAAATATCCTAGAATCGATCCCACATCAGTGGTGAGAAAGAGAGTCAAGAGCAAAATAACTTGATTCATGAGTTCCATATTGGTTATGAGGGAGAGAGACAAACATGGAATTTCTTTAAAAAGTTAAGGATGAGACTTGAAGGTTTACAAGTTGAAGAAAGGAGTCCCATATTGGTTACTTAATGAGGATAACAAGTAAAATATCTCTTTAAAATGGAGTTTATACTTGGAGGCTTACAAGTCTCTCGTCTTAGTTTTCTAATTAAGATGAAGTCTCTACTTCTCTTAGTAATTTAACTAAGATTAAGAATGAAATTTAAAACTAATATTTTTTTTTGTGAATGGGTTGCCCGACACGCTTGTCCGAGCGTGTCTGGTGCGTTGACCGCGTGTCCAAAATCCGACACACGGTCAATGCATGTCGGACGCGTGTCGGTGTCCGACATGTGTCCGACACCGACGCAATGAAACCCTAGGCATGTCCGTGCTTCTTAGCTTAGAGTTGGTCGTAGCTTTGGGGTTAGATATCTAAGTGGGAGGTTTTAGATGAGGTTAAATAGGACTAAAGCTATAATACCAGTCCAACGAGGCTCTGATTTCTGTTTGTTCATCTTGTGGAGTTTGGATAAAGAAGTTTAGTTTCTAGTTTTAAAAAGGTTGAGCTCGGTGGAAAGTTTGGTATAAGTTGAGGGTTTGGTGATGGCAAATGGTTGTACAAGATTTGGTGGATAACTTCTAGCTCATTAAGACCCATATTTATAGGCCTCTTCCACTAACTCATCGAGTTATAGAGTTTTCTTGTATTGCACAGATATCTACGCATGCTGCGCAACTCTACAAAATCTGTATGCATGCTAGAGTCTTCTAGAAATTGGACTGACTTTTCAAGAGGAAAACTAATCCGAAGCAACACTTTATGGAAATTTTTTCTTTTTGCCTAAAGTCTTGGTAAATGCAACGTTTCGTAACTAGGGTTGCCGTAGGAATTTCGCAAAAGCAACGCATACCACAAATGTTGTAGAAAGCCGTGAGAAATTACGGCTAGTTTAAGTTAATATTATACCGTAGTTAAGGCTAGGCTCTGGCCTGTGTTGCCTAATGATCGCGTCTAAGGCACCATTTCTGCTCTTCATTGCCTTAGGCGGCCTCTTAGGCAACACATTGTAATAGCTTCGACATAAGTATTCTTAAATGACGAAATATTTTATTGTTGCAATTGCAATGTGCCCTAAGATCGTTGCGGTTGTCGTCAATGTAATCTGATTTGCTGATAGGTGAAAAGATTCATCACTAGGGCAAACGATGTATGGAGCTAATACCCCATGAATGTTTGTTGTGACCAGAGACATTCATGAAACACCATGACCGACTATTCCAAGACGACCAAATTGTGAGTACATGTTATTGAGAGGCAATATCCCTATATATTCCGTCTATTTTCATGGGGCATTCTCATTTTTCTGCCGGAGATCCAATTCCAGAAAGAGTAACAAGATGACAGAACTGGGTTCAATGGATAATCATATGTTGGAGTCATTAGGCTCAAGAAAACCGCATGCCATCTGTTTTCCGGCACCAGCGCAGAGCCACATAGGCGCAATGCTCAAACTGGCAAAGCTTCTCCATCACAAGGGCTTCTACATCACCTTTGTCAACTCCGAGTTCAACCACGCACGGTTATTCAGAGCTAGAGACGGAGGTCCTGACAGCGCCGTGGGGAGGGACCTTTTAAGCGACAACCGTTTTCGGTTCTTGACGATCCCCGATGGGCTTTGTTAAGACTATTATTCCTGGTGCAGTGAGTTCAACTAATAACAGAAAGGAGAACGTCGTCGTCCATGCGTCAACTAATACCGGAAAGGAGAAAGTCGTCCATGCGTCAATTGCTGAATGGAAGAAAAGTACAAACAACTTTCTGTTATGAACAAAGAAAAACAGAGACGTGCCAAACAAACCAAAAACAAACTTTCTCCTTCTGTTATTTTTCTGTTACTTTCTGTTATTGCTCAAACACGAGCCCTTGTTATATATTGTAACGAGAAACAAGAATGATGTATGCTCTCAGATGATTGAAATGAAAGAGACGAGTATTCTGTGATTATGCTTTGGAGTTCTTTCTCTGTTCTGCTCCTCTATCTTCGTCTCTTCTTGTCTTTGCATTTCAAGATTGTTTCACATGGTATCAGAGCCATCTCTCTGAGAGCAGAGTTTCTTTCTTGTGTTTTTGATCTCTGAGAACACAGCTATGGCAGCAAGAACACCAAGATATCCTTTTCCTATCCATGTCAACGTTGCAAATTTTGTTACAATCAGGCTCACTGAAGACAACTTTCTTCTTTGGCAAGCTCAGTTTTGTAGATTTCTTCGCAGCCAAGACCTGTTTGGCTTTATCAATGGAGAAGTTTTACAACCTCCTCGAACATTACAGGTTGAAGACAACACGCAGGAAATTGAAGCGGTCAATCCTGATTATACTGATTGGGTAAAAACTGATCAACTGGTATCTTCATGGATCAGTGGCGCAGTTTCTGAGAACATCCTGGGATTAATCATCAGCCTGGAAACATCCTATGAGGTATGGCAGACCTTGCTGAATCGATTTACACAGAAATCAGTAGCTAAAGAGTTTGAGCTACGAGGGAAACTTCAGGCTTGTCAGAAACGAAGCAGAAAGTTGTCTGAGTATCTTAGAGAGTTTAAACTGATTTGTGATCAGTTAAATGCAATAGGGAAACCTGTTGATGACATAACCAAAGTCTTTGGCGTTTTAGAAGGACTGGGACCAGAATATGAAAATTTCAGAACAACTATGTATTGCTTAAAACCTCAACCTGATTATGATGAGGTGATATCTCAGTTGGAAAGATTTGAATCAAGGCTGCAAAACTACTCTTCTTCGAATCAATTTACTCCTAATCTGGCATACTATGGAGAAAGAAATGTGGAGATGGAACCAAAGGCACTAGTTAGCAGAGATCAAAATCAACCTAATCTAGCTTTAATGGGACAGAGAGGTGGTTTCAAAGGAGGACGTAACTATGGTAGACGTCGTCCTTTCACTAATCGAGGTCGTGGTCATGGTTATCAAGGTAGAAGTCAGAGTTACAGACCATTGAGTCTGAATCAAGGTCTGGATGTTCAGCATTTTAAATCCCAGACTAACACCTATAATGCAGCTTCTGGTTTTCGACCTTATGCTGGTTCATCACAGAAGTATCACGAGACCACATCTTATCCCTCTCAAAACTCAGCAAACTATAAGAACTTGCAGGTTGAGAAAGCCACTGATGGAGTTCGAGTAACTTGCCAAATTTACAAAAGGCCAGGACATGATGCACTGAGATGTTGGTATCGGTTTGATAACTCTTATCAAGATGAAGCTATCCCTCAAGCCTTGGCAGCAATGCATTTGGAGGACCCTGCAGGCATCGAGTGGTATCTTGACACATAAGCCACAGCTCACATCACAGCAAATCCTGGTATAGTTCATAACCTCTCTAAGCATATTGGCAATGATACTGTCATGATAGGTAATGGGTCATGTCTTCCCATTACTTATACTGGTAATGCATTCCTACACTCTGAACTTGATGTGCTGCCTTTAAATGAAGTACTGGTGGTTCCTGAAATCAAGAAGAATCTCCTTTCAGTCTCAAAACTGACTGATGACTTTCCTTGTGCATTTGTGTTTGACAAAAATGGTGTCTATGTAAAGAACACTCGCACCAACACTATGGTGATGATCGGGAAGAAAGTTGGGTGCCTCTACCGAGTAGATCAGCAGGGAGCTAAAGCTTTCTTCACAAAGAAGCATTATGCAGTCGATGAAGCAATCTGGCATCAACGTCTTGCTCACAGCAACTTACAAACCTTGAAGTATCTTCAACAACAGCAGAAAATCAGCTGCAATAAGAAAGCCCTCTCTGTATGTGGTAGTTGTCAACTTGTCAAAAGTACTGCACTACCTTTTCCTTGTTCAGAATCTGCAACCAAAGCTCCTCTAGAAAGGATACACTGTGATATCTGGGGTCCAGCACCAGTAGCTTCAGTTCAAGGTTTCAAATTCTATGTCATCTTTGTGGACAATTTTTCTCGATATAGTTGGCTTTATCCAATGAAAATGAAGTCAGACTTCTATGAAATTTTTCTCAGTTTTCAGAAATATGTGGAAAAACAACTTGATCATAACATCAAAGTCTTTCAATGTGATGGAGGATGCGAGTTTACCAGTAACAGGTTTCAGAGTCATCTAGCATCATGTGGCATTAAACAGTACATATCTTGTCCCTATACTCCTGAGCAAAATGGGATTTCTGAACGGAAACATCGTCATGTAGTGGAATTGGGACTGACTATGCTTTATCATGCTAGAACTCCATTGTGTTACTGGGTTGATTCTTTTTTGACTGCCAACTACATCATCAACTTACTCCCAACTTCAAAGCTGCAGATGGATTCACCTCACAGCATGGTGTTCAAACAGATACCAAGTTGTGATCATCTCCGGGTCTTTGGCTGTGCCTGCTATCCCTGTCTTAGACCTTACACTCAACACAAGTTTGATCCTCGATCTCTTACGTGTGTATTCTTGGGATATAGTGAGCGTCATAAAGGTTATCGTTGTCTTGTTCCCACTGATGGCAGAGTATTTGTCAGTCGCAATGTGAGGTTTGATGAATGTTTCTTCCCTTTTGCTAAGAAACTAAGTAGCAACTATCCACACTACACTTCTTTGTATCGAAAGTGGGTTGATGAGGTAGAGTTTCTGGATTCTGACAAATTGAGTCCAAGACAACATCCTGCTATTGCAACCACTGGACATGTGCAAGACCCTGGAACACTAGAGGTTAGTCACATTCGTGTCCCCTCTATCACTGAGCAGCCTGCACGTATGTCATCACAACCTCTTACTATTCCTGAGGCACCAGATAGTTCTGGTTCAGACAATACAACATCAAGCATTCCTCTTGAGGTATCAGAAAGTCCTTCATGCGACCAGGCCTGTGACACTTCTATTCATCCTATGCAGACTCGCCTTAGGTCTGGTATAGTTAAACCAAATCCCAGGTATGCGTGTTTGTTTGAGTACAATGTTCCAACTGAGCCAAAAACACTTAAATCAGCCCTGGCTCATGAGGGATGGAATCAGGCCATGTTGGAGGAAATAGATGCCTTGCATACAAATCAAACTTGGACATTAGTTCCAAGAACAGCGCAGATGAATGTTGTAGGTTGCAAGTGGGTGTTTAAAACAAAGCTAGCGCCTGATGGAAGTCTTGACAGGTTGAAGGCTCGACTAGTTGCCAAAGGGTTTCACCAAGAGGAAGGGGTTGACTTCTTTGAGACATTCAGTCCTGTAGTAAAGCAAGCTACAATTCGCATTATCTTGTCAGTAGCTATGGTACAACACTGGCCTATTCATCAACTTGATGTCAAAAATGCCTTTTTACATGGTGCACTTACAGAATCTGTGTACATGGAGCAGCCTCCTGGTTTCATTGACTCTAATTTTCCTCATCATGTCTGTTTACTCAAGAAGTCCTTGTATGGTCTGAAACAGGCTCCACGCCTTGGTTTGAGAAAGTCAGTAACTTCCTACTGGAATCAGGTTTCTTCTGCAGCTCTACAGACCCTTCTCTCTTTGTGTATCATCAAGGTGTCGACACAATTTTGTTGCTTTTATATGTTGATGATATTGTGCTCACTGGTAGTTCACACCAACTGCTTACTGATTTCATTAAATCCTTGAGTATTCCCTTCAAAATGAAAGATCTGGGCTCTCTTCATTATTTTCTAGGGATAGAGGCCAAACGTACTCCAACTCGTATGTTTCTTTGCCAAACCAAGTATGCTATTGATCTTCTTACACGAGCAGGCATGCAGAATTGTAAACCGATAGCTACTCCCCTGTGTATCAGGCCTCTTCACACAAAGGGAGATGACATCCATCTTGTCAATCCTCTGGAATATAGAAGTTTAGTTGGAGGACTTCAATATCTCACCATCACTCGCCCTGATCTAGCATATGCTACTAATCTGTTATGTCAGAAAATGCAGGCATCAACTGTTGCTGATCTCCATCAACTAAAACGAGTTCTTCGGTATGTTAAGGGGACTGTGCACTTAGGAATCTTTCTCCATTCTCAGAGTTCTATGAACCTATATGGTTTTTCCGATGCTGATTGGGTTGGTTGCCTTACTACCAGACGTTCCACCACTGGGTTTTACACCTATCTTGGTTCCAATCTTATTTCCTAGTGCGCTAAGAAACAGCCAACTGTCTCTCGCTCGTCTACTGAAGCAGAGTATAGAGCTCTTGCTTCTGCTACTGCTGATCTTACCTGGATAAGCTTTGTTCTACGTGATATTGGTGTTCCTCTTAAATCTCCTACCGTTCTGTTCTGCGACAACAAGTCTGCCATCTCCCTTACTGCCAACCCTGTGTTGCATGCTAGGACTAAGCATATTGAAATTGATTTTCATTTTGTAAGGGAGAAGGTTTCCTTGGGATCCTTGAGAGTCCAGTATGTTCTAAGTCATCAACAGATTGCAGACATTTTTACCAAGGCTCTGTCACGGCTTGACCACTGCACTTTCAGGACCAAACTGGGTTTGGGGTTTTCACCCACACTCAGTTTGCGGGGGGATGTTAAGACTATTATTCCTGGTGCAGTGAGTTCAACTAATAACAGAAAGGAGAACATCGTCGTCCATACGTCAACTAATATCGGAAAGGAGAAAGTCGTCCATGCGTCAATTGTTGATTGGAAGAAAAGTACAAACAACTTTCTGTTATGAACAAAGAAAAACAGAGACGTGCCAAACAAACCAAAAACAAACTTTCTCCTTATGTTATTTTTCTGTTACTTTCTGTTATTGCTCAAACACGAGCCCTTGTTATATATTGTACCGAGAAACAAGAATGATGTATGCTCTCAGATGATTGAAATGATAGAGACGAGTATTCTGTGATGATGCTTTGGAGTTCTTTCTCTGTTCTGCTCTTCTATCTTCGTCTCTTCTTGTCTTTGCATTTCAAGTTTGTTTCACATGGTATCAGAGCCATCTCTCTGAGAGCAGAGTTTCTTCCTTGTGTTTTCGATCTCTGAGATCGCAGCTATGGCAGCAAGAACACCAAGATATCCTTTTCCTATCCATGTCAACGTTGCAAATTTTGTTACAATCAGGCTCACTGAAGACAACTTTCTTCTTTGGCAAGCTCAGTTTTGTAGATTTCTTCG
>JANUWG010000646.1:0-10941 GCA_025175695.1 Eugenia klotzschiana
AGTGGAGGCTCATAGAGGTTTCGCTCAAAGACCAAATTGAACCTAAATTTTGACAATACAAATGAAATGATGATAATATTTGTGTGGGAGTTTTAATCCCATTTTCCATACTAGAGGAAAATGATGCATGACATGCAGAACTATAAGTAACACATGCTAAAGTTTTCTAAAAAAACCTTGCGCATGGATCGCACATGAAGTATCTGGGGTTATCAAAACGCTTCATAATGCTGGCGATTCCCTTGATTTCGAAACTTCTTCCTGGTGGATGCAAGCATCTCAAGGTTCTGGGGCCTATATGTTATCAAAGGTTTCCCTCTGATGTAAGACAGCACAAGATCTGTAATCGAGTCTCCGAAATCACGAGAGTAGGTCAATCATGAATCGGTAAGAACGTATCACCCGAATCAAATCGGTGTAAATACGAGAGAGGTTGTGTTGTGCGAATCTCATAAGTATAAACATGAAAAGGGATGTGTCACACGAATCTCATCAATGTGAACACAAAATAGGGATGTATCGCATGAATCTCATCAGTGCAAACACGAAAACGGATGTGTTGACTGAATCTTATCAGGATGAACACAGAGAGAAATGTGTTGCTCAAATCTCATCTGAACAAACACAAAGAGGAGTGTATCATACGAATCTCATCAGTATGAACATGCAAAGGGATGTATCACACGAATCTCGTCAGTGTGAATACAAAAAGGGTTGGGTCACATAAATCTCATCAGTGCAAACACCAAAGAGAGCGTGTTTCACGAATCCCATCAGTGCAAACACTAAAAGCACATGAATCTCATCAGTGTAAACACCAAAGAGAGCGTGTTGATCGAATCTTATCAAGACGAAAACAAAGGAAGTATATCACATGAATCTCATCAGTGTAAACATAAAAAGGAGCGTGTAGCTTGAATCTCACCAAAGTAAACACAGAAAGGAATGCAAATAACAACTTGAATCAACAGACCTTATCAATCTCGAAAAAAGGGTTCAGAAAACTTACCTGGATTTTCTAAGCTAATGATCAAGGAGTAGATAGGCTGACTGGTCATACCTGCTTGTTCATTTGAAGTATAATCATGCACATATACAAAAGTAATGCTAATACGACAGGTATTTCAAAAAAAAATCATGCTTCACTGAAGAAGGTGGATACCTGAATGATCGTATGTGCCGCAATGTATTTGAGTACCCTGTTGAAAGGTTTAGGTTGAAGATATACTTACCTGAGGGCTTGTTCATTCAATAATTCTGGGATAAATTTTGAGACCTTGGGAGGTAAATCGAACATTGGGAATGCGCTACATGTCAGACAATGTTAGAGGTAATATATGCAAGCATATTCATCAATGAGTTCATGCAAAACTACTTTGCTGAGCTTACATTACCAATTTTATTCAAGGAGGCGATTACATTATAAATACCTCAAATGTAACCTAAATGGGGAACTTCAGTCCGAGAAGGTTTTCTCTCACTCTCAAGAAAAGCTACTTATCTTCGCTGCAAGATTCAAGAGAAATCACTCAATCTTACCATCATCACATTTGACAAGGGTCCAAGTAATCATATTCGATAAGGGCCCAAGTAATCTCGTAATTGGTACGGTCGAGCCGATCTAGAGGCCTTAATTAGGACCTGAATGGGCATTGGCCTTACTTTTGGTATGCACTTTGCTTTTTAATGCACAAGATTTTTTGTGGGATCAGTCTTTGCTTTTCTTACTCCCGACTCCCTTTTTTTTATCTATTTTTTTGACTTCTTGGTTTTTTTTAGAGCGGCCCCTTTTCTTTTAGGCTGCACTTGCTTCTCTCTTTTTTTTTTATTTGACAATCTTATGATTTTGAATTCCTTTTCTCTTCAAGGAATTATAACAACAAAAAAATTCACAAGAAAAGTATGCCAGACGTTACATACAAAATCTAGCACATGAAATGAGTTCATTAGAAAATTCTCTATTGACCCGATTCTATTCAATTCTGCTCCTTGGGGATGGTGCCGTCTTCAACTCGGAATAGCTAATGCTTACCAACAAGGGTCTAAGAAAAGAATTTACATACTCAAGCGGGCTATGCAAGGGACATAACAGTGTAGGATAGAGAAACGAATGCTTTTCGTCATCCTAATGCACTTGAATTAAAGCTTGAGTCTAAATGTAAAGAAATACCCGAAGATTGATGTTAGTTTGAGCAATAAAATTTCTAACCATTTACCTCACACTGCTGCTAGAATTACCTCATTTGGCCCTAACGTGGGGTAGCTCCTGACATGGGTAAGAAATGAAATTGCTGCTCAAAAGGGTTAATAATGGTCACCTGAAGTGTTTGGGATGGAGAAATGAATGCTTCATTCACTTCGACTATCGTATCTTTTGCGAGAAAAACCCTTTACCTTAGGGAATGCGGAACCTATTTACCACTCAACTCACTAGGGATTAAAATGCAGGACATGTGTGGAAATGGATTGCCTGTCATCATCCTGTCATGCCCCATTCTATACATTCGATGCATCATATGTAGTTTACGCTCCCTATTCAGAGTTGGTAAATTAAACATGTAGAATAGTCATGCATAAACCATGGAATTTCTAAGCACAATGTAAATGTGACAATTTTCAGCATCATGTTTTACAAAAAATATACTTGCTTGAGAAATAGAATGTGCAAGTATGAAAGAGAATTCTTAGGAATGGGGGAATCTGAGTTGCCCAGAGCATATGAGTGGGTTAAACAAATTAGAAGGTCTACTCCTTGAGTCGAGGACTAGCTCATTCCTATATTCGCCCTAGAGCAGGGAAAACATGCATGAACAAGTCAAATGAAGACTTGAGATGCTATGGTTTGTTCAATAAGGACAGCTATCCTGATCGATTGAATGCCCCTGCAAGAAAGAAAGTGGAGAGTTATCCCCAAAACCAAATGAGTTCAAGAAGACACACTCTCTTTTCCAAGTTGGGGTTCACTATTGATTTGCCCCATTTTCTATCAGAGTGGATCACATTAGATGATCATAGCTTTGCCAAGATCTGGGATTGCCCCTGACATAGCTATCGCTGGAATTCGACTTCGAGCTTTAACAAATGACGCTATTTCCACAAATGATTTGCATATGAAAAAAAGTGCATGAACAGGGTCTTAAAAGGATGAAGTGAGAGAAAATTGAGAAGCTTCGATTGTCGATTTGCTTTAGTGGCAGCAATCAAAGACACGTCCTCTAGCTTGGCACCTGCAAGAAGGAAAATAGAAGGTCATTTTCAGAAATGATTGGGCTTGGCAAATGATACTCCCTTTGAGATCGGGCAGCTTTGATTTTGTCATGTCTTTCGAAGACTGACACAGCATGATCAAAGGATCTATGGAGGGCGAAGTATGGATTAGGCTCGACTGGCCGATGGACTGGTGTATGAGTTGGCTAGTGCATTTCATCAAGCTGAGTTTGGATATCTTTTTGTTAAGGGGCAAAACCTTAACAGTCGTAAATGCCTCCTCTTTCATGCTTAGTCAAACTCTAGTCCTGAATCATCTAATGGATGGAAGCTTCGTGGACGATACTCTATTGGCCCGAGCCATTCTCAAAAGTGTTAAACCGACTTGATATTTTCGATGGCTAATGTGATACGATTGATGAGTCGATTGAGGGACTGGTCGGGAATTGCCTAGAGGATGACCATTAGGCTGATCAAAGGACAACCGAAGATAATGACCAATGTAGGGACTGCTGACGGCTAATCTTGAGACTTGATGCAAGGACAATTAGGGATCGTTTTATATCTGGTCAGACACTGATGAACGGTTGGTTACGGGACTATTGTGCTCACTAACACCAGATCGTAGACAACCTTACATCGCGATTGGTGTAATTCTCGAACTTCGACTTGATCGGACCAATGTGAACCAGATTCAGATTGATTAGTCGCTCCATCGCTTGGCCCAAGGGATGATCATGGGTGAAGCATGGGTTCGCCTTAACTAGTTGATGAACTAGGATTAGCCAAGGACTTTTGGCTCGATTGTGAGCCACGATGCTCAAAACCCATATGGAGAGTTGTTTGAGGATCGATCAAGCCGATGCATAGTTTAAGTTATGAATCCACCTCTTGCCTCGGAACTAATTCTGAAACATATAGTAGATGAATTAATAGGACAACCAAGGTTAAACCGCATACAAGTCATTTTTGAAGATTTTTCTTAAAAAAATCTTTTGTTTTTGAAAACCTCGAGACAAGAACTCTTGTGAAGCCCAACACTCAATGCTTACCATGGATGGAAAATTTTTAATCATTGGTTATCGTCATCGGGTTAGTTTGGTATGCTTCAACAAGATTGCAAAATGTAAAGAAATGTTTTTGTAATTTTATTGATCATGAATAAAAAAATTACATCTTATTGAATCCCTAAGGTATAACATGACTTGAAAATAAATCTTAAGGAATCGGAAAAAAAAAACAACAGAAACACCTATGAAGCAAGAAAAATATCCCATGCAAGGGATTTCATAAATAAATGGACCGTCGCCTAATTGCTTAGGGAGCTCGCTCGATGATGGCGCTGGTGAGTAGCTCTGACTGATTTTTGGTTAACCGTCAATCATCCCAGGAATCCTAGGTAGGGATAGGCATTATGTTCCGGAGTGTAGAATACTTGGCCATGAAATTGTATCCTTCGATCGATTGCCCCAGTGTGTCCCATATCTCCTTGTTACCTTTGTGTTTAACCCAGTCAGGGTGCTCCAACTGCATGCTTGGGACCATCAACAAATTTGGGTTTCCATCACAATATTCCCAAGCACGGAACATGAGATCCCCGGCATCAATCATGTCTTAGATTCGAGTCCTCAATGTGAAACACTCTTCTAGTGAATGGCCCCGACGGCCATAATCAAAGTCACAGGACTTGCTTTGATTAAAACTGTGTAAATCTTCAACCACGGAGAAATATTCCTCCCCTTGGATCAATCCCTTCTTCAGCAATATCGGCCAAAATATGGACATTCGTTGAGATAGCTGAGTGAATTCTCTTTCTTTAGAGACTAGAGGTTGATCTTGAGCTGGCTATTTTTCGCGACGCGTCTGAGTGATACGTCCTTGACTAGGAAAAATAGGGCCAAGATATCTGTTGAATCTAACTGAGTCAGGAAGAGTCCTTAGACACACCAAAATAGGAATTAGTGTTTCATGGAGAAGGTGTTTGATTTGCCTTGACTAAATACTTCAAGAGGTAACCAATATGCTCAATAAGATCAATTAGACCGTTGATTCGTTTGTTCAACTCCTTCACCTGCCCTTTCACCTTCTCTTCGACAGCAGCTGCGATTTCAGCATGATTGGCCATATTCCTTGTTCTCAGCTAAGTCTTTGTTATGTTTCCTGCAGAAGGTACTGACATAATGAGTATGACGAATGAAGATGATAAGTTCATCCATGGCTCTAGACCGGACCCATACACGCGACCTGACTTGACTTATAACCACAATCCAGTGAAATTCCAATTCCGTCGTATTTCGGCAAAAATTTCGTGAAGAATCATGAAGTGGTAAAAATGACGTCAAAATTTACGAACATGTAGCCGATACAATGCCCAACAACTTTCATGTTTTGACTAGAGACTGAAAATGTACAGATCAATATAATTTAATGTTTCTTTGGAAAAATTTCGTCCAAAAAACTGTCTTGTCCAGTTTTCGTTTGAGGGATCGATGGGCCATAAAAAATGAGAATTAAGGTTTGAAAATTTGTATATTACTAGTTCAAAGGCCATTCTACTAGTTTTATGTTTTGACTTCATTCAAAGCCCATTTATTAGTGGAAAATGGTGAGATGAGAGTGAGGTCGGAAAATTCGTGAAATTTCGGAATGTTTCGCTTTGACCATTAAGGGTGGATTTGGTTCAGCATTTTCAAAGCTCCTTGGGACCCCAAAGCACATTAGGGAAAATGTTGGGCATTTGGCAAGTATTTCGAAAGGGCTTTGGGATGAAAGTTGACATTGGGAATGCTGAAACTCGATGCTGGTGAGGACCAGCATTGAGCTTTTAGCATTTTCGAAATGCTGAAGCCCCAATTAATGAAGATTACTCGATTGCTTATTTTTCCCTCAAAATTTTAGTAAGAATCCATTTTTTCCCTTTTTAAAAAATCCAACCCTAGATCTATGCTTCACTCTCACCCTTACCCTTATTCACTCTACTCCTACTCTCGCTTTGCACTTAGCCTCCACAACCTTTCGCTTAGTTCCTCACCTGCCATTCCTTTGCGCCACTCGCTCCGCAACCTTCGTTCCATCTCCTCTTCATCTCTAGTTGAGATTTTCTAATGCCCTTCTATTCACAGAAACGTGATTTTGGAGCTTGGACTCGTGATCTCTATTCCTGGCCCTCTATTCGTTGGATCTACGACCATCTCTAGCATTTTCTCCCCCTCCTTTTTGTTCTGTGTGGTTTGGGTTTGTATTTGCCCTGATTTTGGAGCTTGCGCATGAAATGTTGTTCATAGGCAGCAGGATAATTTGAAAGACTGATTGGTCTGTCCGTGGTTGTTTCTTGGCTTTCATTGTATTTCTCCAAAGCTCCTTGAAAAAGCTGAACCAAGCTCAACCTAATTCTGTCATAAATGGAAAACACTCCAGATTGATCTCAAAATTTTTGTCAAGATAGATTAGAATCTTCCGGTCATTTCTTATAAAGACAAGACGTTCTAGTTTTGGACAAAAAAAAAAATGGACAAATCGTGCATTGCAGCAAGGTCGGCCAGAAACAGAACCCTTCATTGAACTGGAATTAACAAGAAGTGCAACTCATGAACTCAAAAGATAAAAGCCCTAAACATACGACCTAAAATTGAAAAGAAATGAATGAAAACACATGACTCGACGAGACAAGACTAGATTTATCACTTTTGGGGACGCTTCGATGGGCCGGCTTCATTCTTCGACTGCTTGAGGGCTTTCCTCACCATGATAATCTCCTCATATGCGTTGGCCAATAGCTGCCTAAGCTCGTTGTTCGTGTGCTAAGCTAGAGTAATATCAAGAAGCTTCTGATGTTAAGCCAGGGGAATGGAGTGCTTCAGACGATACTCCTTCACGGATCGATATGCCTCATCATCGAGCTCCAGTTACTTCCTCGGAAAGCTAAGCTTCGTGGGATGGCATGTTGCCCATAAGTAGCAAGTGGATATGATTGTCTCCTCATGCTCTGGGATGAGGTTCTCAAAGTTCAGGTGAACTTGCTCGGGCAGGAGAGGTGGAGGCATGTTTTGTACGCATCCGAACTGCCGTATAGCACGTGGAGGACAATACTCCGCTATTCTAGTGAAACCAGCAAAGGAATCGGTCTAGCTTGCCCCAAAGTAAGACGAGCTACCTTACCTTCAAACCAGCTAGCTTGCCATTGGAGAGACTTGGTGGTTGGATCCCTTATGAGTGTTAGCCAATCAGAAAAGTGATAATCGGGACACTCATCTTGTTTATTTTTGAAAATGACCATTGGAGGGGTGTAATTCCTAAGCTTGTCAACTGACACAAGCTTCTGACACTCTTTGATATGTGAGAGAAATTAGATTTGCAAAAGTTTAGCCGGTGCTTGCAAAACTTTGGCCTTGCCCCAGTTATATTTGTTCAAAGAAATAAATGTCTTAGCGAGCACAGCCATGACAAAATTCTTTTCTTCGCAAACTTGATGGGTAAAATGAGCCATATTTGGATTGACGGAGTTCTTATGGTGAGGGAACACTATCAATCCAACGAAGGCGATCAAGAAAATTTTTCCTTTTTGCAAAGATTCAGCCTTGTTAAAACAGTCAATCAAGAATGAAAATGGGCAATCCCCATAGTTTGCTTTCAAAACCGTCTGATCGACGAAAATTTCGACTTTAAAAAATTTAGCTAACATCACGAGAGAATCAGACCCCAAGGTAGGTGTGAGCACGCTATACTCCTCCAAGGTAGGTGTGAGCTCGTGCTTACCCAGTAAAAATGTGGCCATCTCGGGGACCCAACAATGTGCTAATGCATGGATAATGCCAACACAGACATTGATATCAAACAGCAAGAGCAACTTTTCTAGTTTGCGTTCCACATGCTCGTGTGCTGTTTGATTGAGCTATGCCAACCAATCAGCCAAGTCAGCCTTGGACATAAAACGGTATGGATATCGTCGTGCCACATGAAGTGATAGACCAACACAACGATACACCTAATAGCCATGGACCGATTCAAATTAAGCACAGCAAAAGTACATATACAAAAATCAAAGATCATGGGTTCAGAGACAAGCGGAATGATGTTCATGCCCTTATTAAAATCGCAAATCGTACCAAAAAACTCTGGTCCTTATTTAGCACCTTTAAGCTTAAGGATGTTAAGAATTCCACTTGTGCCAGTAGATTCAGGCCAGTGCAGGGAATTCTTAACATAGTCGAGGTCGAAGGCAAGGTCATCCACTCCTCATTCCAAGGCCAGGAAGAGTCTTGCCCAGACACCATTCTAGGCTCATCCAGCATTTTAGGACTGATGCAATGTCATGAATTCATGCACAAAAGGTGTAGTCACTCAATCATGGAAAATTTGAAATAAAATAAAGTTATTAAATTCAATGTCAACAATCGAGCAAACCTGCAAAAATTGATCATAAAATCGAGAACAATTCATGGCGACCAAGATATAACCCACGAAAATTAATTCAGAGATTAAGAGACATTCCAATCAATCGGTCGATGATCAAATCAACCCAAGGATAAATCATGACAATCAATGGCCTAAGTCTGCAATAATGATTAGTTTTTATTTTCCTAAAAATTTTTAGTTTTTTTATTCCCCTAAAAATAAAGTTTAATCTTCCAAAAATTAAAAATTAGGTGCCCCCTTCAATTTTTTCGACAAAAATGAAATTGAAAAATTCGAACTCCCCAGTGGAGTCGCCAAGTTATCACGACCTAAAATTAGGCTAACGAATTATCAGGTTAATTAAATTAATTAACTTAATTCGGACCCTCCCAAGTCCTACCGAATTGTAACTTAGGTTTGATTTTTTCACAAAAATTATACAATTTAGAGCTGCCACTAATCGCTTTTAGGTAGGCTGATTAGACACTTAAATAAATTAACGGGAGCATTAATTTATTTTCGCGAATAAGAGAAAATGAGTCTGGAGACTTAGTTACATTAATTTGAAAAATTAATCCCCTTTTGGTATCAAATTTCACGAAAAATCCCTTTTGATTGACGATGTGAACTGACTGATTTTTGCTTAGAAAAATGACATGAATGACTATGAGGTATGCGAAAAAAAATGAATTTTTTTTTTATATTTTCAAATTAAATGACAACCAATATGAAAACATGTTTTAAAATGTAGGGTTAATACCAAAAAGAATCTCAAACTGGTACACCTATGATAAATTTACCCCAAATTATTTTTTTGACTACCAAAAACTCCAAACCGGTACACATGTAATATATTTACCCCAAACTGATACGGTTCAAACAAATTTATCCTCCTTTGGTTTTCGTTAGATTTTATCGTCAAACTGTTGAGTTGGATAACACGTGACAAATGTCGAGTGTATACGTTACACTCTGTTTATTACAAGTGTATCAATTTGGGATTTTTCATGGTATTAACTCAATTTAATGCTAGCAGAGGGTAAATTTGTCACATATGTACCGGTTTGAGATTTTTTATAGTAAAAAAAATTAGTTTGGGGTAGAGTTGTCCCAGTTGTACCAATTAAGGATTTTTTATGGTCAAAAAAATAGTTTGGAGTAAATTTGTCACTAGTGTACCAATTTGAGATTTTTGGTGGTTAAAAAAAATAGTTTGGGGTAAATTTATTGCGGTTGTATAAAATGTAATAACATCCAATTTAACTTAAGAAAATGATTTCCTAAAGTCTTAACTCATGTTAGATGTTATTGACGACATAAATAGACTTTTGACATGATTGAATATAGAAAAATGTGAGCTATTCACATGACTTAGATTAAAACAAAGTATGAACAAAGATTAAAAAAAAAGGCCCATAATATACCTTTAATTTGATTATTTTGAATATTTCGATTGCACCCAAAGAATAGGGACGGAGGGAATTTTATCCGAAACGTACTCTTACATTCGAGTCGGTAAGAGGTTTGGGTATTGAATAACATCATCCCCTAATACAATGGACAGACCATGAAATTCTATGGAAATTATAATCCCATTCCACAAGAGCATGGCTAGGGAAATATAATTTATTTTACCGAAGGGACAAGGCACATGGGAGTATATATTACGGGCACGTTTATTTATAAATGTGTAAACTTTATAATAAAACAAAACAACTAAACAAACATGACCAAAAAAATGAAAATCAATCGGATGAGAAGCAAAGTCAACCTTCGAGCTCAAAATTTTAAAAAAAAGGGTGGCCATGTCACGTCCCGATCCTCAAGCACGCGGCAACCCTACGTAATTGCCTTAGGTAATAAAGATTAGCTTCCCAAGCACGCTAACGATCTACCCAATTTAACTACGCATGCGGAACGTGCAACACTCCCAGACAAAATATGAACATGGATAGAAAAGCAGGGAACTCAACAGCAATCAATCAAATCACCAATTTCATTAATTAGCAGATGATCATTAGCCCTATAGCATAAATACAACCCCATTCTTCGGGGCGGCTCCCTAAGACCAATAAAAAAAGGTAGGTGGGTCGGGAAGGGTTAGCTTCTCATCTAATCCAAAATATGGGCTATTACACCCTCGTCCTCACAATCACCTTGAACTTGAAAAAGGGTTAACCCCGATGGGATAAGAAATAAATCTCAGTGAGCTAACGCCTACGCCCGACTAGGGCATTGATTCGCTCAAGCATCCTACACATAGAACGGCACAACAGTATATCGCCAATCACATGCAAGCTTACCACGCCTCTGATCACATATGTAAGATTCGACTTGACA
>JANUWG010000647.1:0-10940 GCA_025175695.1 Eugenia klotzschiana
GCCAAATTAACTGAATTGGCACAATTACAATAAGTTAATGACTTTTTTAGTAATTCTCTCCTTGTTTCTCAAAAATGATTATGAAACAAAGAACCAACCTTTATTGATTCTTGTTTCTACTCCAAATCTGCTCCCGGAAACAGAATCAGAGAATTTGAGAATCAGAATCATTTACTTATCAAACACGTTTCTCATCTTTTTTTATTTCAAGGAATAGAATTAGAGAATCAGAATCGTTGTCAAACAAGCTCTAACAATTTCACATTTCAGAACTTGTATGACATAAAGCAATAACCATTGTTAGGAGTCAATAGGGCAGTCACTCTAAAAGATCTTGGCGTGAAATAGACGAAGAACATCTTCAGGGGATAGTAACGAGCTATCAAAGCCCAGATCTTGGCATTAAATGGTCACTCTAAAAGATCTGGATTTTAACAGCATATTATTGCATGTTCAGTGTATATACATTTGAGATAAACTGAAGAGCCTTCAGAATCAAATTATATGCCCATTGTACTGTAATTGAGACACAGAAAAATTAAACTGAGAGACTGACAGATGAGTACTCTTCTGACCTGGCCGGTTCGGAAAAATAATTTCGTATAGCCAACTTGGTACATCTCAGGCAAAATGTTGAATTGATGAAGAATGGCAACTGAAACACTGAGTGAATCCTGAGAAGCCACATCATCCAAAAGAAGAAAACCATATCTGCAGAAAGATAACCAGATGCTAAAAATACTGATGAAAAATGCAAAACAAAGATGCAAGGCGGATGAGAATTGTTAACGAGTCCGGTGTGCATCAACCGCAAAAAAATTACCTCCTTGCAAATTTTTGGTGAGACATTCTGGTAGGAAAGCCAGACCTGGAAATTCGAACAACTTCCAGGACTCCACAACATCTTAACTGCTGCAGTACCAGACCTTGTTCGTATTTTCCAGGAGACTGGAAATTATTGGGCTTAATACAGCGGATGAAGTGTGGAGTGGTGCTCTCGAGGCGTTTCATTAATTGAAAAAGTTGACCCTGTGAACAAGGGGTCAGCACATTTAATTATCTCAAATGGACGAACCTAGTCATAAATACTTAGATCACCAATCTCTAAGCATGAAGTAACTCTAATGACTCGTACGTAGAAGTCAAAACATCCTTCTTTCCATGTCACATTGTCCAATTTTCCCTTTTAACTAGCACAAATTATATAAAAGAAAGAATAATACAGATTTTAACAGAGAAAAACGGAGCATAAAACACAGCTGAATAGGGAAAACAGAAATGGAATAACTTGAGCTATAGTTTACTTCAATGATGGCTCAGTTTTTTCTCCTGAAAATTCTATTGAAGCTCAAGCCTCAAAGACGCACTTTGACCCTATCATACGTTCTTGTCCAAACTGGAAAGAATCAGAGATGTTTCACAATTTTCACAGTACTAACAACTGCAGTCCGTTATTTCCTATCTGAAGCAATTATTTTGTGAAGCATAACTTTCCAACTATTACAGCTGAATTAGCTATTGAAAGACTTAAGCTTGCCTATAATTAATCAGTTATGACTTATCGACAAACCATTTTGTCCATGCTTACTGCACTTATCTGGCTGAATCTACAAATACACTTTGGGAGATCAACATTGCCTATATGATTTCCACTTGTCGCAACAAAGCATAGAATGGCAAAGACAGTTTAAGTTTTGATGAAGTTTGACAAGGAATGCTAAGCCAGATACAAAATGCAGCACTTCAAAATTTCTCCAAAGAAAACAAAGAAAAGCACTTGATGAATCCTTGATAGCCTTAGCATAATTTGTAGTGTTATTTTTTTGTTCATGGCTAGCCATAAGTTACACAGCTAAAAGCCATACTAGAGTTCCAAAAAATACCTTGAGCGAGCAATCAGAGCAATGAAATGACTTCAAAAACGCAAGAATCTTTACACAGGTCACTTGCCTTGACCAGTTATTAACAGATATGCACTCATACCACCACATCTAGAAGAACTTTTTCCTCGCCAAACATATATTAAGTGTCGATTATATTTCAAAGTCGACACACAAGGCAATGGCCTACCATACACTGGAGCCCACATGACAAGATGCAGCTTCCAGTCAAAATCCAAGCTGAAGAAATTTTCAAGAACTAGTCAATTGCATACCTTAAATTTTGTTGCAACACTCAGCTTCTGAAATTCTGCACCACCTGCTTTAAACAGGGGGCCAGTGACGTTCTTCTCAGATTGAGTCAACATATTTGACGCAAATACCTGAGGTAATTGACAAGAGCATGAAGAAAGAAGTTGGATGGAGTCCAAGTGCAGCAAATCCCTGTTTTTTTCTAGGAATCCTGGGGTTTCATATGTAACCTGAGATTTGAAGAAGGATAATAAATCTATTAGCTGGTCAGCAGCTTTCAGAAATGAACCTGAGAAAATTGCTGCCTTCAGATTCTCAAACACGCAAAAAACCTTACTAACTCTTTTAAGACTTAATGATCAGACATTACCTCATTTAATCCCCATCATACACCGTAGGTTGTAATAGTTAGAACCAATAACAAAGATAATAAGCATCAATTAATAGAGTGATCTTGACCACTGCCAGAGGATGATACTTTTTTGATCAGGCATTTCAGCATGTCCACAACAGTAACAAAGCTATCATTGAGAGAATTGTGTTCGGCCCATGTTCTCATTTAATGCTCAAAGTAATATCCATGGGAATACCAGAGAGGATCAGTTTTTAAGATGTTACCTCCCCAGCATAATGACAGACAGTAAATGCTTTGCCTCTGTCCCCTCTGAAACACGAATTAGCATGCAGATGCTGCTTCAGTTTATTGGCAAATGTCAAATCTGTCCCATTTGGAAAGGTGGACTCCTCATCTAGAAGCGACAACAAACCTAATGGCTTCTGCATAAACAATAAAGAAACCACATTTAAGAGGTGTTCATGTATTTAGTAAGAAGAAAATAGCCTAAGTGAGATATAAATGATCATGCTTTTCAAACAAAAAGGCAATATGAGACGTGATGAGTATTTTTAGATATAGTGCCATATCAAGAATCAATTACGACGCTGTCTTGGCATTGAATGGACAAAACAGCTTCAAAATTAAGATGGACAATAGCAACTGTTGGGGATTTCCACTTAGAGTAACGCTACGCATACTAAGACAGAGCCTAGTTAACTAAATTTGTCTACTAAGTGATGTGGTAGACAGCAATTGGGCCTTTGAACAAGTGGTCCACATTCAATATCCAGTAAAACTTTGCTATATCTCATTGTAAACCAATTTAGTAGACGGTTTTCAGTATACCTAGCATTATTCATCATTAAGTGTAGTGGGTATAGTTCTTCCAACCAAAAAAAAAGCTATGACTGCTCTTCTGAACCCAATATACTGTAATTTACAGTTGACAATTACAAGATAACTCACCAGAGTATAGAAATGGCTTATTTTATTGCCAATCCCACATAGTTAGATGAAAAAAACATATTACTACAAACCTTCTCGAAAAGATTAAGGCAATCTTGGTTATCTTCAAAGTCAACTTTCGCCCAGTCAATGCCATCTTGAATATACTCCTGGTAAAGGCAAGACAAAAAATATGAATCGGCGGCCAAGAAATTAATGGGCAAGCGCATATGTTTAAAAGTAAAAGAAGAATTGTAGATTTCAAACTGCTTTAGTGCATACACAGCAAACATAATTCAGTGTTCTACTGCATTCCAAAAGAAGTGTGTCTTCTTGAACAGCTATTACAAACCCAGAGTTTTTTCTAGCTATCAAGATGAAATCAGGACTATTATCTAGAATAGCTTTTTTTCGTTACCCAACAATGAGTTCACTTCATGGTAAGTTCATGTAAACATTTAACCATTTTTCCAATTAAAGCAACCAAAGGATATTTTTTTTCTTACTACAATGGAGATACAATTTACAGTGACCACAAGTGAATATTCTCTTAGCAATATTGACTGCATTGCAAAAGTCCTCGAGATACACAAATAATTGCATATGATTAATGATCCTATTGAAGTCACTGTATTTGTTTGGGTTTGTATAGTGAGAGTGAGGTAAAGAGAAGTGTTGAAGAACAGAGCACTGAGAAGAATGATCTGTTGGTCTTACCCTAGATAGGTAACACCTTTTATTAACAAATAACAACATGTTGCAGAAGTACCCTTCAACTTACTACTCTCTCAACAATATTGAACAATTCAACATAGCAGGTGATAGTTAACATGATATTTTGAAAGACCGTCAATGATTTCTGTAGCTAGAACCTCGTTCCTTTGCAATGAGAGGGCATGAATGGATGTGTGAAATTTGCTAGCTAATTTCAAGTTAGTATCTTGCCCATATTGAGGAAACAGAATATACAACTCACCTCCTGCTCTAGCTTGAATAAATGCCGATTGAAATGTTGCTGCAGCCTTTCATTTGCATAATTTATACAAAACTGCTCAAAACTATTTTTCTGCAACAACAAATAATATAGCATAAGAGACAGAAATACAAATAGAACTGATAATTAATCAAAGAGAAAGTTCAATACATACATCAAACGATTCAAAACCATAGATATCGAGAATACTGATGGATCTCCCTGAACGCCGTTTGCCAACTGCAAGGGACTTGTTAATTTGTTCCACCAGCCAGTCAAACAAACAAGAATAAACTGATTTGGCCAGGGCATCTCTTGTCACAATAGCCTGAAAGAAGAAAGCCATTACAGAGCAGTGAAAAAGTTCTACCACTCTTGCTGGTTATAAAGGGATCTCAAGTTGTAGGGTGAGGGAAACAACAAACTCAAATGATCATTATGATAAGAAAACTGGTTAACCAAACTTCTCATTACCTAGTGACCTATGATATTGGTATATGGTAGTTGCCTGCCGTCATTTTATTCTTTCTTTTGGACAAACTCTTTTGACTGAAGCATGACATTTGAACATTCTTTAACTGATGCAATAAGATACAGAACAATACCAAGCAGTGGAAGAAAGAGTGCTAACTATATATCAACAGATAAGAACATAAGACTTCTCCTACATCAAAGAATTCACGTGTACTTAACTTAGCAACCATCTAGGGAATTCTCACCTGTGAGAGTGTGAGTTTTTGGACAATTGTATCATTCCCAACTCTCATTTTCCGAGTCGACAGGGCTAAATTGAGTTCTCCACAACTACATCCCATCAACTTAGCTACAGTACTAAGACCTGCAATATGACAGAAGAAAGTCAAATAAAAAAATCTGTTCGCAAATACTGTGAATTTGGACAGATAGAAATATTGATATAATCCATGTCACCTAACATTATAAATGATCATGGCTGTGTGGAAGCCGTTCGGGAAAATGCAGATACAGAGAAATTTCACGAAGTTAACATTTGTTTCAATAAGTACGAACCTGTCCTATCTACCGCTAAATTAGAGGAATAGAACACAGCACAACTAAAAAAAGGTTGTTTACAAAAAACAAGGTTAAGTACTACCATATATGAATTTGCTGTATGTTGAAGCAAGTCGATGATTACGTTGCTAACATCCTACGCAGTTAATCTTCCCATAGAAGTTAATAAAACAGGTTAATTAATTAAAGTGTTCAATTCTATTAACTCTTCATAAAATGCAGCTTTTCTCTGGGAAAAAGATCACTAAAAGAAATCTAAAAAAAAAGTTTGACTTAAACATCTGGAGATTTCTTACCCTCATCTTCCACTGCCTCCGCATGGTTTTCATTGTCAATCACTGTAAATGCAACATTTCCCAGCCACAACACTGCAGCAAGCATTGCAAATACACTCTCTTGGTCTTCCTTGCTTATATGGACAACATCCAGAGCTTCCTGCCTCAGTAGCAGTGACAGTTAGGTTTATGTGACCCACTTACTACTGCACAAGGTCATCGTAATTACAGAAAGGGTATGCGAATGTCTGTGCAAGAGGGAAGAAGACATACCATAACAATGCGGAACTGCTCGGCATCATCAACTCCAGGGATCGAAAAGCAATCGCTCTGCTTCAAGTAGTTATATTCATCGACACTTCTAAGATTTAATTTTTCTATGCCACAAGAATTAAAAAGCAAATGATCAGGTCAATTCTCAGTGTAAATCTATATAATAGTAAGGCATCAGCATCGCCGTATATTTTTTGCTATGCCACAAATTGTCAGGAGGCCAGAACTGCTTTGAAAGATAATTAGTGAATACCAAAATGTATCATAACAGATAAATCTTAGGTCCGGGGAAAGGGGGACAAGAAAGAGGTACACTAAGGGCTATGTACTACAGTAATACAGTATCCTTAATTTGGTCTTATTAAGTATTTCTGGAAATTGTAGATGGGTTGCCTCGGCTTCTGTTCATAAAAAGGCAATTCCCTAAACAATTTTCAAGATCAAATATTAACACTTTCTATGATTCCGAGTAACTAGATCCCACATTACTGTCATAACATATACTTTAAATTAGCCTGGCATTTCAATGATAATTTGATTTCAGGCCAATATCCCGGAAATTAATCAACACATGGGTCGAATTCAAGTGCCATGCCAAGAAAAGGACATTTCAGACAATCCTCCTAAAGGCTTCGGCTGTTTTGGAAGGAAAGTAACAGGACAATTTCTATGTTCCAAATAGCCATTTCGCAAAAATTGGGATTTATTGGCATTTTACCCTGAATCTTTTTAATACATGTTCAGCAAGTCTTGTTGTAATGTCATTCTAGACCTTCTGGACTCTTTTTCCTGTAATCGATCTTGTATATAGCAAAAATTAAGTTTCTTCAGCACAAGAAATTGAGAAAATGGAGATGTCAAGTACAGTATGTTCCAGTCGATTTGTGCAATGGGTCAAGGATGCTTTCTAGAGTATTCTCTTCTAAGGTGGACATGGCAATATAGCATGCCTGTACTCTTTATAGGTTACCATTGTCATCATGATATTCTTTCAAGTAAAGCTTCAATGCTGATCCATCAGTATCCTAGAATATGCTAAATGAAGGATTCAAATAAAATGTATACCTCTCAGGGAGCGAGGAGCTCCAGCGCAGAGCTGATAGAAAATATGGTAAGACCTTTCTCCTTCCGCACATTGGACTACTCTAGACTGCACATAGAATGAGTATTCAATCAAAACAAAAAAGCTGGCGACAATTACAAACAGCTGAGGGAAAATCTTACCTTCTCAAGTAGAACTTCATCATAACAGAAGAAAAACAAGAAAGAGAAACAAAACATTAGTTGGGTGTGAGCTACAGAGAATCTAAAGGACACAGAAATGAGAAAACAAATAGAATCATCTTACAGGTCTGGATTCTGGCTCCGGAGATTTTTCCAGTTTCACTGAACTGTATTTCAATCAACTTCCCCTGTCACATTAATAACTCAAGTTAACCCAACATGAAATGCAAAGATATCCTCTAAAGAATGTGAAACTGCTTCCAAGCAACCCAAGCATGTCAAACAAATGGAGGCAAGAAAGCTTACAAAGCGGCTTGAGTTGTCATTTCTTAAGGTTTTCGCATTACCAAAGGCTTCCAATATTGGATTAGTCTTCAGTATTTCATATTCAATTCCACTCCCACCACCAAGGGCAGCCAAATATTGCATTGCTATCTTTGCAGTCTCAGTTTTGCCTGCTCCACTTTCACCACTGGAGGAATAAAGAGATGAAACCATAACTACAGGATTCAACAAATGACATATGAGCCAACGACTGCTATCTGAAAGGCCTAGTACTAAAGCTGTTCAACAGAAAATAATGCACACAAATTTTAAAAGGGATCTCAATTTAATCGTCAAGGTCATTTCTCACTCTTTATCACTATACAGCCAATGCTCTGACTGCCTCAATATTGAGCAGTGCGCTCATTCCACCATTGTTTCTAGCACGCGTTCCATAATCATGGACATGAGGAGACAAACCAACAGATAACAATTGCACAATCCCCTCTCGGATGAAAACAACAATAATACTTCAAAGAGATTTATGAATCCTAAGATCCTTGGAAATATATTTCAGTTAGCTAACATTAAACCACAATGTAAACTAGTACTTAGAGTGGTAAGTTCTTAGCTGCCAGAACAGAGATAAAGAAACTCTTTTATTTCTCATAAAAGAGAAAAATAAATCCACTCTGTCCTTCTGTAGCTTATCATTTAACAGAATAGAAATATGTCTTTTATAGGTAATAAACAATTCAAGTACATCAGAAATGTGCAAGGAAAGAGAAAAAAAAAAAGCAAAATAATCGAAAGAAAACATCACAAAACTATGTGAAGTCAACCAAAATGTCTGCAGCCAAATAAAAGAGCACAATGCGAAAGCAACCGACGATTCTAAACCCCCAAACAGTCTCTTGTTGTGTTCCTTCCAAGTGCAAAGCACGAGACAAAGTGGTGCAGCACTCCAAGACTTCTAACGAATTGAGCCACTTCCATAAGCATTCCAACAGGTAAAAAGCTGGATGGCATGACTTGGCATAACCCATGCCACCTAAGATGAGCTAAGAATATGTAAAGCTTAAGAGCAAAGTCACAATGAAGAAAGAAATAACCAACAGATTCCCCCGATGCAACACCAATCCGTGAAAATGAAAAGTACAAAGGCGGGTGCTCGACCAAAGGACGGTATAATAATACAAGTTCAAGAATCTAAAAGAAAGATGCAAAATAAAGGTTCCCCGAATTCAACCCAAGAAGCCGCACAGGCATAATTGGTATCTTGATGCATAGTATTCGAGTCTACTATACACACTGTAAATCAAAGAAAAGCGAAAGAACACGATGCTGTGATGCTAACCTTATGATGATGGACTGGTTAACTTCATCTGAAAGAAAGAAAACTTATATAAGAACTTGTTCACAACTCTCAGAGGTTGTATTCAAGTAAAAAATTGACTAAAATCGAAAAACACCTCGTATCATTTCCCTTATTGCCGTATCCGTGATAGCATAGACATGAGGACTCTCCATACGCTTATTCTTATATGCCTCAACGTAATTATTGCCATATAAAGGAACTTTCTTGAAGGGATTTATTGCTACCAATACTGGCCCTGCTTTGGTCTTAAATGCATAATTTTATAAGAAAATGGAGTCAGCAAGGACAGAATCCTTCAAAAGAAAACTGCAAATTGAAACATTGGAAGATACTTACATAGATCATGTCTTGATTGTACCGATACTGAAGATTGTACAACACTGAGGGTTCGCTCAAATAACTTAACTGCATGAGATCATCCACTCCATCCAGGATATCGGGATTTGCTGGGAGCAAACTTTCCTCTTTTACTTTAAAAATCTACACTTAGGATGCAACTTAACCATAAATAAATAAACATCAATCTTCAAACCCTAATGCACTGGTTTAGAGTTTCCTTAGTGACTCACTTTCCCCTCAGGAAGTGAAACAAGGGTCTCCACCCCTGAAGTTGATAATATCTTCACCAGCTCCCAATCCCCAGTTGGAGTTTGAAACCAAGATTGAAGTTTCTGGAACAAACAAAGTTACAACGTAATTGTGAATAATTAAATAGCACGTAATTTTCATTGTCACTCAATCCCTTCCTGAGTTGCTAAAACTTAGTCAAAGAAACAACAACTTGATAGCTTAAGCAAGGGAGTCGTATCTTCTAAACACGAGGATGAGGGGTAGGATGATTAAAAACGCGATTCAGTATGTGATCTGAACAGCATTTTATTTACAGCATTCTGAATAATTTCGAGGAAAATGAATAAAGAAAAATGAACTTTCTCGCAAATACTAACAGAGTTCTCACAGTGCAGATGAACGCGGGCATGCACATAAACAAGGCGTTAGATTTATCCTTTTCTCAGGGAAGGGGAATGTGCTGAACTAAGATTCCCGATGCAACAGTTTCAACGGCACGATTGTTTACCAATCACATCCAAGATTCGAGAGTAGTTCATATCCACAGTAGAAGCAAAGCTGATATTATTTGTTACAAAAGAATAAACACACGGAGAGGTAGCATGTACTTGTATCATATGCTTCCTAACCAAACAGAAATCGAGATAAAGAAAGACCAAAAAAAAGAGAGAGAGAAGCCAATAGCTAAAAGATTTACAAAAATTTACTCGAAAATGCAGGACATTCTGTCAAAAAGTGATGTTTGAGAAAATAACTAACTTCACCAATTAAAGTGTCGTTTCTTTTTTCCAGGTTTAAGTTCAAATCTGGTGGAAAGCAGCAAAATTAATGTGTACCTTCTTGGGGGCATAAGGAGTCATGTCACCCCATATCCTGTCGCTACGAGAACTCGAGGTTGAGGGCAAGGGCAGAGCCACTGCCTCGGAGTCTTCATCACCAATAGAGGGCCTTTCTTCACCTGATACAGGACTTCCACCATAGGGAGAATCCTCATTGGCCAGGTCCGCATTAGAATTACTCCTTTCAGCACCTCCAGCTACCCCGTCCCCAAGCGTACCATTTCCTAGAGTATGGGATGACATCACATCGCTGCTACCAAGCTTCTCACTCAGTGCAAGGCCATCAGATGCTTGCGTATCCATGAACCTAAAGTGACCAGGCAAGGATTTGATTGACTGAAGGGAAGGCGAGACTTGGGACCTCCCTGACAATTTTTCACTCCAGCTTTGTCCAGAATCGCCAAGAAGCTGATACAGAGGATGAAGATTGAAATCAGAAAGCTCGCTTTACACCAAGACACGCCAAGACATTTTAACAAACTTTAAAAAGGGCCCACTTGATGGCTTATCAACTTGGTATTGGTGGGGACCATAATCCGACAGAGAGAGCTCAATGCTCTTCAACCTAAAGCTCCAACAGACCCTGAAAGCAAAACAACCAAAATGCTGGACTCGCTAACTAATTCAGCATCCCATGAACGGTTCACATGAGAAGGTAAGTTTCCCAAATCAACCGACCCTTGCGCATTCTTCACGCG
>JANUWG010000648.1:0-10940 GCA_025175695.1 Eugenia klotzschiana
GTAAAAGGTTGAGGGATAACACTGCATGTCAAGTCAAAGTTTAAGGTCCATTTGTGTAAATATCTTCTTCTTTCCTTTCTTTTTCTTTTTCTTTTTCCTTTGGAAGGGTAAAAGGGTAAAAATATCCCTTTGGAATAGCATAATTTTGACCTTCCGGAGGATATTGGGCCAGCTCCACATACCGATTAGCGGGTCACATATCCGAACCCATGTTGAACGGGCTGCTCCGATTCAACCGGCCATTTCTTAAACCCTGCTTGAACCCTTCTTTCTGGTTCTCTACTCTTCGCCGGTGAAAAGTCTCTGCTCGGGAGAGCGCGAAATGAACTCACTCGCCGCGAGATTCGCCAAGATCCTCAGAGTCTCCACCTCTCAAGGTTTCCTTTTTATCTTACGTAATTAAGCAACAAGACCTCCATTGTTTGTTCCTTTTCTCGTCTAGTTTGATGTCTTGATACGTGCGAATGTGAGTTTGACGATTGCGGGTGAGATTTTTGGGAATATAAACTGAAATGTTGTTGTTCGACAGTTGGATCATAGCAGTTCGTGTGTTTTTGCTTTTGCTTTTGGTTTTTGTGTGTTTTTTTAGTGACAGAAGAAATCAGTCGATGCGGTTGATTAGTTAGAGTAGCTGTGAGCTGTACAAAATGGTGGGTTTCTTCTCGGCGGCGTTCCGTCGAGCATCTTATGTGCGGGAGAGCATACGGTTGTTGTAGCTTTGTTCATGCATTGCCGTGCGAAATATTGTTAATGATAGCTTGCGTGGAGTACTGAGCCGACGGGCATCGATATTCTCTGTGTTTGCAGAGTTGGGTGTGCGCGGAGCGTCGAGGTGGTGGTACTCGACCGGGGTTTTGGATAGTGAGAAGGATGAGGAGAAGAAGGACGATGATCTGGAGATTGAGGATGACGACATTCTAGTTGAAAAGAATGAGTTACAGCCGCATGGCGTGGATCCAAGAAGAGGTTGGGGTTTTCGTGGGGTACATAAGGTAAGTAATGGTCTCTTCCATGAGGAAACATTTGAACAGAGTGATATTTGTAATATGATTGAGCAGGGAAGCCCTAAATTCGGCATCGGTTTACATTTGCATATGGAACTCATTGAAGTGTTCTAACCAGGCTTTTATATTGTTCAACGGTCATAGTTGGTTCTATGGGGAGCTAAATTTCTCAGTATCAGCTAGATTTATATCATTGAACCTTTGTGATTTATGTTCTTCTTTACACCTCAAGAAGTCAAAACCATAATATGTGGTCGACGACGGTATTTTGATGTTCCCCCAAAGATGTTATTCAGATATCTGGTTTACAATGACAGCCGGAGGCTTGATGAGTCTTATGGGATGTGAGTTAATTTTAAGTTGGTGGGTGTACATTGCAGGCAATTATATGTGGAAAAGTTGGGCAAGCCCCCGTCCAGAAGATTTTGAGGAATGGTCGTAGTTTAACTATATTTACTGTGGGAACAGGGGGCATGTTTGACCAAAGGACTGTAGGAGCGAGAGACTTGCCAAAACCTATTCAGTGGCATCGGATTGCTGTGCATAATGGATCTCTTGGAGCCTATGCAGTGCAACAACTTGCTAAAAAGTATGTCCACATCTTCTGAAACACACACACACACTCCCCCCCCTCTCTCGCTCTCTCTCTCTCTCTCTCACATTAAAGTACATTTCATGTAGCTCGGCAGTTTATGTTGAGGGTGACATCGAGACTAGGGTATACAATGACAGTATCAATGGCGAAGTTAAGAGTATTCCAGAGATATGTGTCCGGTTTGATGGTATGCTATCTCCTGCGATCTCCTATCTTGCTGGAATTTGTGCTTTGAACCATGGTTTAGTAGGTATTTTTAGCGAGTGCATTGGGAGATTCATATAATGGTAGAAGATGATTCGAGTGAGTAGCTGTTCATTGCACCGCAGAGTTAGGATCACCTTGAAATTCTTGTTCTCTCTCCCTCTCTCTCTCTCTGCATTATGCTTCTACCATGTGGATGCTTACAACGGACGACTACTTTATTTCTATTTGCCATAATTCGCATTATAGTTGCAGTGGTGGAAGATCTTAAATCGTCTTCATGGTGCATGTAGACAGCATCTCATAAATGTGCCTGGAATGAATGTTTTGGGTTAGATGAGGACTGTGGAAGTCCCTGTTTCTAGTTCGTTATAGCAGTATTTGCATATCTATTTGGATAGCATCAAACCATGCCTATGATGCAATATTTAGTGGGAAATTATAACAAGCAGCTCAGAATGGTAACACCGGTAATAGTTCATGAGAGATCTTCACTTGTATGGGTAAGTTATCTGTTCGGCATGTCTCTTGATTTTAAGATAAGCTGACACCATAAGATTCCAAAGTCATCATATATTAACAACAAATCCCATTCATGATATGTATTTATATTGAAATGTAAGATTGAACGCCTTGAACATCAATTTTAGGCAGAGGCTGATCACTCATGATATTTCTTTGTATTGAAATGTAAGATTGAACAACTCGAGCATCAGTTTTAGGTGGAGGCTGATCTGATCTTATATCTCAGTTCATCTCATATGTCCAGTACAACACATTTCTCTATTTTATCTTAAGAAGAAGATTCTGTTTATTTGTTCTGTGTGTAGATCAAATTTTGGCTTTACTTTGGCAGAATCTGGATAGAAGTTACTGGATATTAGAACCTAAAAAAGATGTTCATGCATAGGTTTCAATGTTGTTGTATTTAAATCTGTTTATGCATTGTTTGGAATGATGTAAAGTGGACAAGCTTCTGTTATTACAGTCAGCATCAAAGCTACATTCTTTGTGTTGGTGCTACTGCATGATTATAAGTTGGGAATTTCTGTGGTTGAGATTTCACAGATGACGTTTAGCTTTTTATTTTGCTGCTTATGTCTTTTCCAAACTTCTGTAGGTAAGATTCGCCTGATAAAAGCAGGAGAAAGTGCCAGCAAAATTTCTTTAGACGATTTTAGTGAGTGCTTTTCAAATACTGGTTTTGATGACTGTACTAGATTTTGTATTCTATTTCCTTTTGTTATTAAATTTGAACCTGGGTGCAAGGAGAGAAGAACCTTTCTCCAATTTGGCAGTTCTAGGTTGCTTTTTGCTTCTTTCTTAATATTTCCTTCATATTATTGCGAAAAAATAAATACTAATATGCCATCACTGTGCTATTTTTCCTAGCAGAGGAATTATTTTGACACAATTGGCCCGCTGTCAAAACCTCATTCTCTGAGACACAAGGCAGCCAAATCTTTATGACGCTTGTAAGAAGGATGTCTTGCTGTTAACTGGCTGAAGAAATTATTCACTGTTTTAATGTTCTATTACAGATCTCTCTCTCTCTCTCTCTCTCTCAAAATCAATATTAGGTGGGATTACATTCAAGCGCACTGGTGATATAAACAATTTATTCCTATGTAATTGTTGAGTACATGTGACATCAGAAGCTCCATCAATATTTTTTGGTTTGTGAAATATTTGCCGCACTGTTTTTCTTGTTAATCATGCTTGCAGGCCATCGGCTTTACTGCCCAATTCAAAACCTGGATAATTTTAGTTTTGGAAATGCAGAAAGTAGCATAGTTATCTGAAAAAACCATAACTTTGGATTTCTATGCAAAGTCTTATCGTCAGTGAGCTGTATATTTGAGTTTGCTTCTCTTTCTCCATAAGTTCTTGTTGAAAAATGATGTGGTCTGTTATATGGCCAGTAATCTTTTCTCTTTGGACATTGGCGAGCTTTTTTATCTGCTTTGTTTGGAGTTGATATTTGATAGGACTTCTACAATGTTTCCTACAGCTTCATATTTCGGGAGGACTCTTGGACATAGCACAGCGCGTGTTTTTGTCAGGTTTTACAATAACTCGACAGATAGCATCTATCTTCCTGATTTTATATGCTTCAAGTGCATTAGGAAAGATTAATCCAGGAATCGTGGCAACATCTTAACCTTAATGGCCACCTAAAAGTTTTATTTAAAGTTTCTCACCGTCTTTTTTGAAACTTTGTTCTTGCCAGAAATTGTCAGAACCTGTTAGTTTATTGATTGGAAACTGCTCTAGGAAATGGGAGCCCTCAAAAGGCAAATGACCCCATTAAAAAATTTCTAAACGAGGAAAGTGGGACTGGTGGCCCTCCTATTTTATGATTTAGTGTCCTGACATGTGTCCACTTTGGGATATTTGTGAACCTGATAAAGAGCACTAATTCGTGAAAAATGACAAAACCATGCATTATTGTAAAGAGCTTGCCTCGTCCACTTCCTTGGACCACTTGATTACGTTAACGTTAGAAATATCATAACCCCTGTCCTTTGATAAACCAAACCCCCGTTTCCATAACATTCTCAGTTTTTGGGATACATAAACATATTGTCTGGACTATAGGAATAACTTATACCCTAAGCTGAATAATCTGGAAGTTGATGGTTACCGGATGGTGAGTACATTCCAATTGAAGTTGGGTCGACTGTGATATTCAATCTGAGAGCAAAATAGTACGGACGTGAAAAGTTACTTCCATTAAGATACATTTCTGTATTTTATGTCCTCCCTCTGTATTCTAGTTCTTTTTCTCTTCATTCACGTTAATGACAGTGGGGTTTTTGTTTCTTAATCAATGCCTACCGACCGAAATGGCAATTATGACAGGACAAGTAGAAGGATTTAGTATTCAGCACGAGTTTCTATTTGTTGTACCTATAAATGACTGGTTATCCTGCATTATTCAGGAAGTAGCCAAAACCTGGCAGCTGTCTAATCATACTTTTAGTGATAATTGGACCAGCTAAAACTGCACTATGGGTGGGATTTTAAACAATGTGCTCCACAATCCCTTGCACCCTCTTGCTAGAGAGATGCTATATATAGGGTGCCTTGGCTCTGAGCTTTCCATGTTCTAAACACATGTTTTTCACTCAATCCAGCTTCTGATTGAAGATGGAGCTTGTGGTATTTCTCATGCTCATTTCAGTGACCCAAGTGTCATCACTTGGTGCTTGTCCTAAATGTGGGAGCATGGAGGTTCCATACCCACTTAGCACAGATGACAGCTGTGGGGACCCTGAGTACAAGGTGTACTGTAAGAATGGAGGTCTAGAGTTTCTGTCAGCTGGAGGAGTTTACTATGAGGTCCTCAGCATTGACCCTAGTGCTTATAAGATTGTCGTAAGTCCACCCATGATACAGAAGAATACATGTTATTCATCTGACCTTAGTGGAGGAGGCTTGAGTCTAGATGAGAACTTGCCATTTAACATATCCACTCACAACACAGTGATGCTACTGAATTGCTCGAGCAACATTCTTCTTTCGCCATTGAATTGTTCTTCAAACAGCTTTTGTAGGGCTTACGAGAACAATGTGGTGGAAGGAGCAGCGTGTAAAAACACTCTTTGCTGTCATTACTTGAAAGATTCAGCCATGACCTCACATAGAATTAGGATTAGGGTTGGAGGGTGCACTGCTTACACTTCCGTAGTGAATATTAAGCCGAACGATCCAGCCGGTTCATGGAATTATGGTATTGAGCTGCAATGGGTTCCTCCAAGTTGAGGTTTTCTATGAAGATGTAGACCAATTAGAAGTCACTGTAGCTGTTGCTTGTTTGTCATTAATAATACAGTGTTGTACATCCTCCGAAACATGTCGAATCGTAGATTGAACGATGGTCGCATGTTCTGTTGTGTCTCGTTATCAGTCGTGTTCCGTATCTTCTATAAATGTCCATTGCTTAGTTGGGTCCTGA
Source organism: Eugenia klotzschiana (assembly GCA_025175695.1). Lineage (NCBI taxonomy): Eukaryota > Viridiplantae > Streptophyta > Magnoliopsida > Myrtales > Myrtaceae > Eugenia > Eugenia klotzschiana. The sequence continues at coordinate 5,762 of JANUWG010000648.1, forward strand.
GTATGACCTTCTAATTGAGCAAGTGGAGCTGGAGACGGTTGACATACTCAGAATAGTGATGTTTTCTTGGTCTTCTCTGCATAATTCTCAATTGTGCTTTGTTTGATGTAGCCATGCATGCTTCATGGTTACTTCTCAGGGCAATAAACTCGAATCTTCTTGTGCCTCTCTCTCTCTCTCTCTTTCTTTATATATATATATAGCGTGCAGAAATACGTTTCTTTACGATTAAAGATGATATACGTGTGCGAGAGAGGGGATCTTTTAGATGGCAAGCCATGGAAATGCAGTCACATTGTCCCTTAGATAGTGTGCTAATGATAGTTCTTTTGAGAAACGAAAATTAATTCGAGAATAAATGTATGATGATGGCACCAGCTTAAGATTTTCAATAACAAACTGTCCAGTGTGAATTGTAATACAACGTGTAGGTTAATATGTTGGTTTTTAAAACGAGTTTCAAACTTTACAAGTGATGAGAAAAAAGTTGAACTTCCCATCAAAATTATTGGAAACTTCCTGAGCTGATTTATTTATTGGCTGAACACTATCTAATTCTAAAGTTGTACCCCATATTTAAATCTGCCTGATGTTAGCATTTCATCTAATATTCTGTTAAATTGCATATGTATAAATACACATGGTAGACGATTGCAAGACAAATTAGACATGAAAAATGACAAATCTGACATGGAGAATAATGTACATTTTAATGCAATTTTGGATAAAATGCTACTAAGGGTTGATTTGAATTACGAATGCCAATTTGAGACTTTTTGTGAAATGAAAATTATTAAAAAATTATGTGTCATGGAGTACCGGTTTGAGATTGTCTATGGTATTATCCCTATAAATTAACGTAAACATGGCTCACACTGAACAGCATGATTCGACGGCCACATCATCCGATCTCATTTATACTCTGTACTAGATCAATTTTAACACATGAGAAACAAGAGACGCAATGTATTCTGTTCAACCATTATGATTTAATGGTTCAATTTGAGCTGACATTCAAGAATCTTACCCCCAAATACTCTTTTCGCTGGATTCTTTGTGTACTTGAAAGCGAAATGGGGCTCGAGTAACTTCGTTTTTACTGGCTCTTTCTTTCATCCTCTTCGGACTTCTCTTCCTAGTGGAAAGGCAACGACTATACGCCCGTATAGGGTAAATCATTTCAAAATGAAGAGGCCTGTAAAGTGATGCAGATCGCTTCGATTTTGTTATTCCGAAGTCCCAACATCTAAGGCTGTAGAACTGAGTCAAAAGAGACATACTTTCACCATCTTTACATAAATTCCGGAGAGGAAGTATAAACAAGAAAGAGAAAAGGTAAAAAGTGTAGGAACATCTCGGCAGGACTCGATACAGCTGAAATAAATGGGTACCAAATTATGAACAACACTCAAAGTCACTATGCTAAAAAACACCGAACTGCAAATGAGCAAGTTCAAGTGACGTCGAAGAAAAGGCGCGCAATTTAACCTTCATGGTGCCACCTAAGTAACATTAAGTAACATAAAGATCCGGATTGCCAGAAACCATAAAGAGAAACGAGGGGCAGAAAGACGGCAAACTAATGACAGCGAGATTTTGTACTATCACAAGAAAACCCAATCAAAAGTCTTACTAATCAAGCTTCACTTCTTTACACACGAACTCGAGATGTTAGCAAGCAAGCTATCACGACCATACTTAACAAATTCGATGCGTCATCTTAGTTAGTCAGTCCAACAGCTGAGCCCAAACTGAAAATCAAACATGGCCACTTGCAATCTCAGAAAACACCTGCTCCTCTATCTCAACTCTCACACGTTTACAATAATCACCACCGAAACAGGAAAACCAGGCGCTGCTCACACTGCCAGGGAAAAAAATCATATGACTATTTACTATACTAGACAATTTGCTATGAGGCCACCAAAGATCTGCTCGGCTTTTTTCCTTCCATGGCATCTTTCTTTTTCCAACAAGTTGTGCAGAGGAATGGCCCCTCAGATGACTTTGATGCGGTGGAGAAAAAGGGTCCAGAATTTGCCATCAAGTTGTCAGCCGGAGGCTGATCGGCTTGGCAAACTGCACATTTAAAAGTCCCGGGGTTTTGGTTTGAAGGAAAATCCTTACCTAGCCTGCAGTAAAAGTTACAGAACGTTTACAGAAGAATTGAGACTATCCATCCTTCAACTTGCCCCAGCAAGGCACCTATCTAACTTTGCGATACATATTATTTTTCAGGACCCATTATGCACACAGGAAACCTCTCATTGGAGTGAACATCTTGGCAATCTATGACATTGACCAGACTAATGGAAGTAGTCAAAAAGACCTCCTTTCACTACTCCTCGTGCTCATGTAGAAATCACCAATATGTGCAACATTATCTTTACATGACACAGACACTAGCACAAATCATTAGAAAGTCCAGAATAATAATCTAAAATAGCTATTGACGTTTCTTTCCAGATTTTGCCTTACCAATTTGCCAATTAGCGATTTGATAGATGAGGAACTAACCCTAATAACAAGACATTGCTAAAGCAACCTTTCTGGTCGAATGTTTGAAAGATTTCATTTAGTTTCAGAGCAAGGGTAGCTTCATGAGTTGACATACTTCCCATATTCATCTTCCAAAACAGCACATTTCTTTTCCCGAGGAAAACTTCACCTTTGCAAGGAATAATAAGTACATCAAATATATGTTAAAAGGATTACCTCTCCGCCAACATTGCAGAACCCTCTTCAAACAACTCCTCCACAGCCCCAACAGCAGAAAGCTTACTGGTAGCTTTATTCGCACTCTGGGACTTCTTACCTGACAAAAACGAACCGAGAAAAGTTTGCTTCTTTTTAGGCATTGGAGGTATCACGGGGATGTCGGATGGGATAATATCAACAACCAGGCAGGTTGTATCATCTTTCAGGCCTCTTGACCGAAGAGCCTCCTGAACGATAGAACAAGCAATCAGATAACAAACGTGGAGAAAAGTCATAGACACTCCACATATTTTAGAGATCACATAGGGAATCACCTTAACAACCAACTTTGCAGCTAGTTCTGCTGATAAGCCTCGACAGGACTTGGCAGCCACATCGGAAGATAAAGCATCCCAGATACCATCAGAAGCAATTATGAGTCTTCCCCCAGCATTTGAAAGCTACATAACCAGAAACGCGGTTTTTCAACTTCATCATACTTAAAATTTCACAAAGGACAAACCAATTTGACCAGATCAACTCACCTTTACTTGCTTAACATGTGGTATTGGCACAATAAATTCGCCTACGTCAGTGTCACCTATCGACCTTGAAAGGCATAATCCACCAGGCCAACAACGCAGCGGGCCAATCTGCGAATCATGATATAGCATGTAAGGACCGGGATTCCCTTTTGTTTGGGTTTGATGGATCAAAGCGCAAACAGTCTTGTACCTCATTTCCACCAAACACATTCAGTCTTCCCACTTCACCTCCACTTGCAGTGACTCGTTCCCTCTCTTCTGCATTCTCTTCAAGCCGATGATCAACAGTCAAGAGAGAAACCACACCTCCCTGGGTGTCCAATATGCATCTAGAATCTCCCACTGATGCAACAGTAATTGTCCATACATCAATCACCACAAATGTTACTGTTGTCCCAGAAGTTTCGCCTGTCACGCAAGGGAAGTATTAAGGTAAGAACAAATGGATAGCCTTTCAATAAAAAGGACAAGACGGTAGTTACATGCCTCTCTGCTGAAATTCTATGTCAGTCTTGACAAAACCCGCAACAAGGGCCCGTGGAAGTGCTTGAAGCCAGTCATCTCGATTAACTCCTTGAGGGATAGCACTCAAAACGTTAGCCAATAGGTTCTCCTTTGCAAAGATTGCAGCTGATATGCCATTATGTCCATCAAATATCTGCGCCATGAAATAATACTAATTTACTGCAGATGCCGCGAAATAGAAAAATGCAGAATGGAGGTATGCTATCCTCGAGAATATTACACAAAGATAAGGAATAAACTAAGAACAGAGAAAGGAAGAATTTCACTCCTGAAACTGTTTAATGTGACGTGTACGCTCCACTGAGCCATATAAACAAACCAGAATTCAGTCGTATAACTATTTAAAATTTTCAATTAAGGAGCTTCCTGCACTGTGCAAAAGACAAGTTCCTGATTTCCCTTAAGATAAGTATATATAGGAGTTACTAAAGGAATACGAAAGGGTTAACCAATACAGATACAAATTCTTTAATGAAAGATATCACGAAGAGTACCGCAAACACGGAAAATGAGGTTGACGGGTCCCCTGCAATCCTCTCACAGTCAGGTTTCGCCAGAAAGTAGTCCTCCCCTTTTTTCGCCAAAGCAGCTTGTCCATACTTCACAATAGGCTTCTCAACTTTCCCACCCCGAAGCTCACGACCAATCAGAGTCGCAAGTGGAACAAGAGAAGGTTTCATCCTTGATATTTCAGCCTGACTCATCTTCTACAGTTTGGCATTTTGCAGAAACCAATGGTGAGACCTGAACATCCAGAAAAATATTTTATAAAGAGCACTCTCCATATCAGTCTCTCACGATTGACACAAATATATCAAACTGCTTCTGTTAGCACTGAAGCAAGAGCAAAAGCTAAAGGAACAAGCAAATAGATAAAAAAATCATCTCCCACGGTCCACACCATAATCTAGTGCAACTAGATCAGAGTACATCCACATATTTGCAGAAGAAAAACCGACACAACAAACAGAAAGATAACATCATAACTAAAGTAAAAAAGGGCCAAAGGGTTTGCCACTTTAAGCTGCAATTAGCTTGGTTTTCAAGAGTCCTGACAGTCTAAACATGATTTCACAAATATACACCAGTAAAGGACTAAATCAATGCGCGATATTGACAAATACAAAATTCCTCTACTGATATTTTCAGCTCCACCGGGCATTTAAGCACTTCTGATTAGGAACGACACGGATCCAGACAAAACAAATGCACTTACCACACCTAAGCGCCTATAAAGTAGCTCACTTTGCAAAACCCTAATGTATCAGAGAAAAATAACTCGAACCAGAAACAGACACAACTCTCAATGCCCTTCGATCTTCACCAAACGAGACTCTATGTTTGAGAGAAATCGACTGGTAAAAAAAATAACAAAACGTGCTTCAACTGAGGCGAACAAAGCAGAATTTACT
>JANUWG010000649.1:0-10937 GCA_025175695.1 Eugenia klotzschiana
TCCGCTATGTTTTCACAGCCTCCCGCTTTTAATTTCTTCAGCTTCCCAGATTTTGGAAGGCCTAGCCTTTCAATTGAAGTGCATCCTTCGATGTTTAGCATTTCCAAAAGCTTCAACCTATCGAGACATTGAATTTCAGCTAAGTTTTCGCAGCCTCCAGCTTCTAATTTCTTCAGCCTGCCAGATTTTGGAAGGTCTAGTTTTTCAATTGAAGTGCACCCATCGATATTTAGCATTTCTAGAAACTCCAACATATCAAGGCCTTGAATTTCAGCTAAGTTTTCGCAGCCTCCAGCTTCTAATTTCTCCAGCCTCCTCGATTTTGGAAGGTCTAGCCTTTCAATTGAAGTGCACCTTTCGATATTTAGCCTTTCCAAAAATTCTAACATATCGAGGCCTTGAATTTCCGCCGACCCCAACTGGTTTGGGATTAAGGTGATGTTGATGTTGATCGAGGCCTTGAATTTCAGCCAAGTTTTTGCAGCTTCTAGCTTCTAATTTCTTCAGCCACCTCGATTTTGGAATGTCTAGCGTTTCAATTGAAGTGCACGCTTCGATATTTAGCATTTCCAAACACTCCAACCTATCAAGGCCTTGAATTTTGGCTAAGTTTTCGCAACGTTCAGCTTCTAATTTCTTCAATCTCCCGGATTTTGGAAGGTTTAGCCTTTCAATTGAAGTGCACCCTTCGATGTTTAGCATTTCCAGAAACTCCAACTTATCGAGGCCTTGAATTTTAGCTAAGTTTTCGCAGCCTCCAGCTTCTAATTTCTTCAACCTCCGGATTTTGGAAGGTCTAGCCTTTCAATTGAAGTGCAACTGGTGATGTGCAGGCTTTCCAAGAACTCCAACCTATCGAGACCTTGAATTTCGACTAAGTTATCGCAGTCACGAGCATCCAGTATCTTCAAACTCTCGAACTTTGGAAGGTCCAACTGTTTAATTGAATCGCAGCGTGCGGCAGTCAAGCTTTCCAAAATATTTCAATTTATTAAGACTTCGAACTTCAAGTAGATTCTTGCAATATCCAGCATAGAATGTCCTTAGATGGATAAACTGTGAAACGTCCAGTGTTTCAATAGATTCACAGCGACGGACTTCCACGATTTCCAGCTTGAAGGGAGTGTTTAGGGATTGTGGTAATTCTGATCGTTCAACATCTTTTCGTTGGGAGCATGCTGAATTCTTTAATAGTTCTGATGGAAGCTCCTGGATGCACTCGAGAAATTTGCAGTCACTCACTTGTAGTTCCTTGAGATGGGTTAGGTGGGAAAGTGAAGGCAATTTGCGACTTTGACAGGTGACGCCCAAATATGTTAAGCTGGAAGGAAGGTCAGGCAGTGATTGGAGCTCCATACAGCCAAGAAAATCAAGGAGTTGTAGGGATGAAAGATTGCACATGCTTTCTGACATTTCCCCTTTCAGATTTCTGCAATTTGAAGCATGTAACTCTCGGAGCTTTCTCAGCCTCCCAATACCTATGGGTAATTCTTTTATGCCGGTTTCAGAAATATTGAGAATTTCTAGATTCTCCAAAGACCCTATACTTTCTAGCATTACCCCTCCCAGTTTATTGCACCTTGAAGCATCTAAATGTCGGAGCTTTCTTAGCCTCCCAATACCGTTGGGTAATTCTTTTATGCCACTGCCAGAAATATTAAGAATTTCTAGATTCTGCAAAGATCCCATGCTGTCTGGTAATGCAGAAAGTTTTTGAGTATCTTCTAGAAGGAGCTGCTCCAGTGCTTTTAATTTACCGATTTCTGCTGGAAGCTCCATGAGGCTGTCACAGCCGATCAACTCCAAGCGAAGGAGGGCCTTCATGTCTCCAATTGAAGAGTCAATTTGCTGCAGTCCCCAACAACTATTGAGGATCAGAACCTCCAAATTCTTAAAAGCTGAGAGGAAGTGCGTGTTTTCCAAGGATAGACAACTTGTAAGGTCGAGAAATTTGAGCTTCTTTGCCATCTGGTTAAAAAAAATGATGTTCATGGGATTAGTCTACAGTGATTAAAAAGAAAGCATTAAAGGGGTGGGGAAAAAAAAAACAGACATGTTCTTACCGTGAAAGAACTCCATCCTTTCCATTTCTCATTTATCTCGCTTTTTGACAATTCGAGTGCCACTAATTCCTTAACATGAAAATTGTTCACTTCAAAATTCATGGGACATTTTCGCCATCGAAGCCATCTTAACCACTCAACTGAGTCCTTAAAATCTCCACTGAGATGTGCCCTCTTCACGTGAAGGAATCTTAAACTCGTCAAATTCTTAAAATGGTTTTTCGGTGTAAATGTCGCCATCTCGCTCAGCTGTTTTGCCGGAGACTTCTGAGCTGCCTTCACTTACAATAATCGCCTCAATCTTTTCTGCTCCCTATAAGCAAGGATCAATGTTCATTAATTTTGTTCATATGGCCATTGACGTGCATTAATGTGTTCAAAAGACTAGCAATGTGAAGATATGATTCTCCTTTTACGACAATAAGCAGTATTTATTAAGGACAACAAAGTGAAGGATGTCAACTTCCATTTTGAAATTTGGCCATAAGCATTCGGATCTTAAAAAGAACTATGATGTAATGGCACATACACAGTAAAATCTTTAACAATCGACTACTAGAAATATAATTTTTCTCTCTGCAATTTTTATATTAATTTCTCTTATATTACTGGACCGTGCTACTTACGCAATTAATGCAAAAACTAACATATACTCTTATTTCCCATTGGAGTGATAACTAATTACAAGAAACTGAATATTGTGATAGTAGTTGTATTAGGATGTCACGCATTTATTATTTTACTAATAGTAACTTTTTTTTTATCGAATACTAATAGTAACTTGAAATATTGTTAAATAATTATTTTCAACTTATAAATAGCTAAGACAATACTATTAGCTATATGAATATACTCTACAACGTATTATTTTATCATAAATCTTAGTTTAACTATGGATTACTGTTTGATATACTCAAAATCGTACATAACTTATCAGTTATGTTATTACTCTCTACAGTTATTATTTTATCAAAAATCTTAGTTTAACTATGGATTACAATCTGATATAATCATAATTATAAATAGCTGAGTTACTCTTCTCTTGGATTACATGTAGGTTTGTGGCCAAGAATAGCTGCAGTCTTTACATTTAAAAAATTCATTGCACTTTCAACAATTAATTTTTTTTATTTACGTCAAAGTTATTAGGGTCTATACTATTAAAGAAAAAAAAACGGAAGAAATCTTCAACAGAAGTAATCTACTGAGATTAGTCATTTCCCTCATAAACTTCCCCATCAAAATATCAAGAATTTTTTCTCTATCTTCAAGATTTCTTTGTGTGGTGTGTAACATTTTTCACCATAAAAAACCGATCGCTAGAGTTTGGCCAAATCCTGACAATAAGCCCAGCCTCTTGTACTTGGGACAAAGGCAGCAAAACCTTTCAATTGTATAAAAAGCCTAGCCTTCGGCATCTACTACAAAAATAGAATTTGATTATTTTTGTCTTGGACTTTTTATGACGAAAAAGCAAAACATTTCTCTTTTTAATGGCCATCGCATAAAATACGCTTGATGTTATATATGTACACGTATATTATGTATTTTGGAATTTCTGTTCCTAATTTATTCAGTAAGTTTTAAATGAGTCCTTGTCCTATGAATATTGGTAAATGCAATTCCCAAAGTAATATTACATAAAATAAGTACCCTTCCATTCTCCATTATGAAATAATGACTATAATTTCATGAGAAATGCGGGCATGGCATCGGTAACCCTATTATATTAATTTTAACATCCGGAGATTATAATTCTATGGTTTATATAGTGTAAGTAGCTATGGTTTAGAGTAGCATAGTCAAGTTATTTATTGCATGAGTCGAAAATGTGAATGAAGCAATTGTAGAAATTTAAGATCTTTCCAATATTGAATACCCCTATCAATTATCTAAAAAAATTGAAAGTATCTCATTCTTGGAGATACTTTCGTAATATTCACTTTAAGAAAAATCTCAGATAACACTACATTACTTACTAAGAGAGAGCAACCTCCCTACTTTCTAAATTCATCAATGAAACATTCGAGGGCACTAATAGTAGAAGGTTCTCTATTCACTAGAGAACATGGACTAAGTGAGCAAAAGAAACGAAACGGTTACCTTATTTTCCTTCAGCACTTTTTGGACTTCCTCAAAGTCCCATAACCTACTACGATTTTGAGGCTCCCGCTGGTTTTCCTCACGAACTATTTCCCTACCAAGATCTCTCAGTTGGTCATGCATTTTCAAATTTCCATCATCTTCAATTTTTATCAGCGACATTAAACTCAACATTTCAATCCCCATCCTCGACTGAAAATTACAGGCATCCCACATGTATGATACAAACCTTAAATTGCAATTAGTGAAGAAACAAGCAATGTCCAAAAATATCTGCTTTTCCTCATAGCTTAATACCTCATAACTTATCATCAGCTTCTCTTGCACTTTCCAATGTGGTACTTTCTTTAACCTCTTTAATGCGTCTTCCCAAAATGCTCGGTTTCGCCCAAATAGAAGCGAACCTATGACCTCGAGAGCTAAGGGAAGCCCTCCGGTAGTTGATATGACGGCACGAGAGAGAGACTCAAATTCACACCAAGGAGAGTCCCTCAGAAAGGCGTGTCTACTAAACAAGATCAAGGACTTATCCTCAGCAAGTTCCTTGAGTTCGTACTTGTAGTTTACGCCAGCTTTGTCAAGGACAAGCCTTATTCTTGTGGTGATGATTATCTTACTTCCCATCTCAAACCAATCATGTTTCCCAACCAAAGCTTTGATCTGATCGTTATCATCTACATCATCTAGAAGAATTAGAACTTTCTTACATTTAAATCTAGATTCCATGATCCTGATCCCTTCATCCGTATTAGATACTCGATCATTCTCTTTCAGTATATCAGATATTAATTGATTCTGCAAGCATGAAATGCCGTTGCACCACAAGGATTCTCGAATATTTGCAATAAAACTACGATGTTGAAATTGGTCAGAGAGCTTATTGTAGACGACCTTGGCTAAAGTTGTCTTACCGATGCCCCCCATTCCATAAATACCGACAAATTGCGTGGCACCGGGTTTATCATCCAACAATCTCAAGATATCCTCCACAGCATTATCGATTCCGACAAGTTGTTCGGCGACAACCAGACGAAAGGCTTTCTTTAACTCGCTCAAAACTTTTCTGACAACCATTTTGACCAATTCTCCTTCGTGGCTGTTTATAAAGCATTTGAGCTAAAATGCATTAGAAGAACAATCATATCTTGTTATATCTCGTTATTATAACGCTACGGCATATAAGAACAAACACGCAAGCACACGATGAAAAACACACAAATTCCTCTACAAGCAAGATCGTGTTGAAAGAAAATAAACAAGGTTTTGATAGAAAATGAAATACCCATCAGCAGCTCTCTCCGATTCCCATCCCTTTAGGGAAGCCACTTCTTGAAGTGCTTGTTTCCATTTTGCAACATCTTCTTTTAAATACTTCTTACTTAAACGGAAGAAAGTCTTTCCAAAGCTTTCCACTTGGTATCGCACATGAGCCGGTTCAACCCGGTAAAATATGGGCAAGACAACGTGCCCGACGCTCTTCATGCACTCTGTCATCTGAACGAGCTCTTGAAGGCACCATTTGCTCGAAGCGTAGTTCTGAGAGAGAATCGGGATCGAGATCTGACTGTTCTTAATGGCCTGGAGAAGGTTGTTACTGATCTCCTCACCTTCGCGAAGCTCATTGTCGTCTCTAAACACGCGGATTCCAGCATCGACAAGGCCGTTGTAGAGATGATCCCCGAAGGTTTTGCGAGTATCCTTTCCCCTGAAGCTCAAGAACACATCGTAGTTGTCACTTACGGCCGAAGCGGTGGACAAACTAGTCGCATCGGTATCATCAGCTTTTCGACATGTGCTCTTCTTGTTGCTCTTGGCGAAATTGTATGCGAGCACAGAGAGAAGAATCGACGCAACCAACACTGCAAAAGAAAGCCCAAACACTACTAGATCACGCTTCATTTTCACTTCTCCGATAACTCTCGAAGCGATCTCTCCGTTAATTTCAAAGAATAAAATGCCTCTATTCGGGTTGCCCAATCGGATGACCGTGGAGAGCTGAGTTTTGTACTTGATACTCCAAGATGCACATGGATCGGGCGGGAAAAAGTTGACAAATTAATAGAAAATGAGTGGATTTAGTCATTGCGTGAAGTTGCGCATCCTCGCGAACCATCAATGCCCTTTTGTTTGGGCCTAATTTCCTAGAAAAACCACGGAATTTTAGATCCAATCTCAAATCTATCACAACTTTTTTTGTCTTGTAAAAGATCCTCAACTTTAAATCCAGTCCCAAATCTGCCCAAACTTTTTTTGTCTCAACAAAGTTTTGGTACAATCCAAATCTACCCCGAATTTTGTTTTGTCTAAAAGAAAATTATAAATTTTCAATATATTCTCAAATTTATCGCATGGTCTAGTCTAAATTTGACATGGCATTTCCATGTCGACAAAAAACCCACATTAACAAAGTAATGAGGCAATAAGTATGAACTGATGTGGCATTTTTACGTGCATAACAAATCCACCCAAGAAAGAAACTCTTCAAGACAAAATCATTCCAGAATATGAAAATTAAGAACAACTAGCGATAATTTTTGGCCAGAGAGCTAATTGGACAAATTTGAAATTGGAGTAAAATTTGGTGATTTTTTAGGCAAAAAAAACTCTGGATAGATTTGAAACTTAACCTAAAGTTGAGGATCTTTTAGGGAATTGGGTCCTTTCTTTTGGGTAGCTTGGATTTCGTTGTCGATGGGGCCCACCAATTTGCACAAACTAGTACAATTATTTTACTCATAATTGTCAATTCCAAACCCTAAATATTGCAAAGTGAGTTCCAAATGTTCTTGTAAGGGTTTTGTTACTATAATAGTCTTTTGGGTGATTTTTAGAATAATAGAATGTTGTGAGCGACTAAAGAGTGGACCCTACAACATTTTTTAATCAATTATTATCTATTTTATGTGACCCGAAATAGATTGTTACTGTTATAGTCACCCAAAAATTATTACACAATCAATTCTCTTTTTGTTATGCATGATGGAGCTTATATTTCTGAATGCCATAAATAAATGTTATGTGTTAAGTGGTGATACTTGATACAATGATGGCCTAAAAAATTGAGCTCTAATAATTGCGGTCATCGTACAATTTATCAGTGCTTTTTCATCATATATGATATACAATTTATATATAAATTTATGGGAGGGATGTACAATGGATTCCTCATAAACCAAGAAGATTACTCCACTGTTTTTGAGATAGTTTTGAACTCCAAACGTTCACTCGAATATCTATGTGACATGTTCATAGCGTGACTGATAAAGAGGAAGGAGGGAAAGCACGAGACAAGGTGAGAAGATGAAGTGCGAAATAGGGCTGGACTGATAATTCAAGAAATCTCTTAGAGTATTATACATTTCATATGTCCCTATTGGCAATTTAGAGATGCCTTCAAATTTCAAGCAAACTACTTTGGTAAATGCACTCGGTGGCGGTTCTGCCTCTGTGTTCTAACTCTGAAAGCTGTTGGTAGTTGAAGAAATCAACTCTCTCTCTCTCTCTCTCTCTCTCTCTCTCTCTATTTGATTAAGAAAGAACATGAAGAAGCCTTCTTGTCGCCTGAGGATAAAAAAATAAGCAAGTTGAACTAGACTTACTATAGCGTAGCTTTCTGAATGAGCTGGAATGCATGCGAACATGTTGATAACTTACTATAGTTTGTAGAGAATGAGTGATTTTGCCCTTTGAACCATTGAAAGTAAAAAAAAAAAAATCTTTCCATCGGCAAACGTAAATGAAATATTATTTGTACCGAGTCAAAAAAAACAAACGGCATCTTTCTTCTTCCCCAGTGGATGACTTCTGGTATTTGTGCTACGAACGCAAACATTTTTAATTTGATATTGTTAGGCTAAATCAGAAGACTAAGATTGGCAGCGTAAGCAATGGGATCGGCTCTGATTGGTTGTTAAGTAGAGATACCAAGCATTTGATCTTTTTGGTTTCTTTGGAATGAGAAGCTTATTAACCAAACTGGAACTTGAAGTGTTTGTTCCTGGAACGAGGTTGAAAGTGGAGCTTACGTTGTTAAGTTGCTGCGCCTGCGCGTATCCAAGGAAGCTCCGAGAGTGGATCGAGAGGGAGAAGCTTATAAAAGGAAAACATTTTGGCTCGATTAACAGGAAGTAAAGATATTTAAACAAAAAAAAGAAAGGAAGTTAAGATAGATGCCACTCATAGAAAGTGCCACATCCGCTACCCATTAAAAGTGCTTCGAAGCATGTAGATAGGGAGAAGAGAGAGATCGGTCTCCATGCAAAATGATTTCTTCTTTTTGAAAATGATGAATCGTTTTTTCCACTTTTGAAGTTATTTTTTTCATTGACAGAAAATATTTTCCTTGATTCATTTAATTTCTGTGTACCGAATGCCAAAAATTCGAAAAATATTTTCCTAAAAGTTGTTTTCCACGAAACGAACGAAGCTTTAAATAATACATTTATTTTCATAACAAATATGTTGATGTCCATTTGTGAGGGTGTTAGACAAAAGAAGTTTCACATCAAAGATATGATGCATAAATTATTTGCTTAAACTTTTGAGTGAGAATGACTTCCATGAAAGAAAACTAGGCGAAACTTGACTCGGTACATGTTACTGGGCAATGAAGAAATCTACATAAGCTGGACTTGACGTAAATATATTAACTAGTACTTAATTTTATTTTATTTTTTGATAGAGTAACTAATACTTAATTGACTGAGAGCAGTTATCACAGCAATTTGCTCGTTGAGCTTGCTTTGACTAATCCCAACTTTGCCTTGATATGCATATACCCGAAGTCCAAAAAAAATAATTTGGCTTGGGAAAGATTAACGATTCTCCTGATGAAGGCAACCAATTCAAACCAGGGAAGGCATTAATTAAACTTGTGATAACTGCTCTCGGTCAATTAAGTACTAGTTACTAAATAATTAAGTATTAATCAATCAAAGTTTCACATCGAAGATGAGATGCATAAATTATTTGCTTAAACTTTTGAGTAAGAATAACTTCCACAGAAGAAAACTAGGTTAAACTTGATTCAATACATGTTGCTGAACAATGAAGAAACCTACGTAAGCTGGACTTGACGTAAATCGCACGGTTATCGGAATGAGTCGGATGCATGCGAACGAGAAATATATACTTAATCGACTAAGAGCAGTTATCACAAGTTTAATCGATGCCGTCCCTAGTTTGAACCGGTTGCCTTCATTAGGAGAATTGTTAATCTTTCCCAAGCCAAATTATTTTATGGGACTTTGGGGATATGCATATCAATCAGGCAAAGTTGGGATTCGTCAAAGCAAGCTCAACGAGCAACGGGGTTGAAATAGATGTTGGGTAGTTAGAGCGAGTTTCGGATAAACTTCGATTTTTTTGTTAGGATGACACCATATTGAGAATTGCTTTTCTGACGGTATTATCAAACTGTCGGGCTAGCAGCTCCCTATCGTATTATCACAGCTTTAGGAAGCTTACTCGCCCAACCTTGAAGTATATAGTTACAGGTCAGTTACAGCCACACCAAACAGGCCGTGCATTCGTGGGTATACTTTAAACACTATTGAAAATAATACAACGTTGAAACCTCCTTCAAAAATTTGATTATAAAAACATTTAGTAGTTCTTATTTCGTCGCCTTGCCCGCCCAGGATTCTTGCTCTCTGGTTGCAACCTTGCTTGCCCTTCATTCCTCCATGGAAAGATTACAAAGAACTTCTACAACCCTAGAAAAGTCCTTTTGAGCTTGGATCAACTGCTTCAACGCATTCAAATTGGAAGTGAGGCTAGAAATCTTGATGTATTTGAAAACCAAGCAAATATTGAACAAGTACTTGATATTGAGGAACCGGCATTTTGCAATTTTATAGCACATTCATAAGTTTTCTAGAGAGAAATTACCAAAAAAGTCCTGGACATATTACAATTGTACCAATTCTCAATCTTAATTCTTTTTTGGCTGATTCATCACTAAACAGTTTACAATTGTGTCGGTTTAGTCCATGTGGCCAATTTTGACCAGCATCGGCTGTCCGGCAATATCATATCTTTTTCTAATTTTTTCGTTTAATTTGATGATGATCACAGATTATATGGGAGCCTTACACAGATGAAATTCTCAAAAATCTACCAGATTACTACTTGTAGGGACAAGATATTTGGAGAGCTCGTGTCCCACTCATATGTTTTCACATCGCTGAGTGGCACTATCTAGATCGAGTACTTCGACAATTTGGCATGTAACAGCCAATACCCACTCGTCATCGTGATCCAAAACCCTTGCATGATACCGATTTAAGGCAATCCAAAAAGAATTAGGTCAATTTTCACCGACGATTGATTGAAATATGGGATAATCGTCGAAACTATGTTGTCCCCGGTATTCCTGCAACGGAGCCACTTCATTATCATTCCCAATACATGGAGTGGTACCGTCAACACACACGGAGATGGATTTCTCATAATGGAGGCGTAATGGGTGCAGTGGTTCATGAAATTTTTTTCATTTACTTCATTCATTTTTTAACATCAATTATTAGTATTTGACAAAACTTTAATGAGCAGGGTGATGGCATAGAACAAATCTTCCAAGTATGTTCTACTCCATCTCGCGATAGCTTGAGAACCATAGCGAGGATAACTAGGTCGATGTTATTCGCGTATAATGAAGAAAGACGGATTACAATGATGCCACCACTCCAACCAGCACCTACAGCAGCATCCATTGGGCCGGATGTTGCGATGTAAAATCAGATCGTTAACGCAAGTGCACGCTATCGAACA
>JANUWG010000650.1:0-10934 GCA_025175695.1 Eugenia klotzschiana
AGGAGATCAAGCTACCAAAGCTAAGGAGATTGCTGCAAGGAAAAATTTGACGCAAGGCAAACCTCAACGTCGCCAAAACAGGTACAATAACAAAAAACCCAGTTACAAGCCCAAAGTTGCTCACCCCACCTTCAAAAGAAAGGGCTCTTGTTTTGTTTGTGGTAAACCAGGTCATCACGCAGCACAATGCAAAAAATGCATACTGAAAAATGACAATCTTGCTAAACCAAAGGTTAATTTGGTTGAAGCAAATGACCCTAATAACATCATTGTTGTGGTTATTTCCCAACCCGATATCGTGGCCAATGTGAAAGAATGGGAAGTAAACTCAGGTGCTATCAAGCATATTTGTGCAAACAAAAGTGCCTTTTCCTCCTACACACCAGTAGTGGAAGGAGAAAAAATTATTTATCTAGGCAATTCAGCAACAGCATAAGTTCTTGCCAAAGGGAAAGTCTTTCTCAAACTCACATCTGGCAAAACCTTGGCACTGAATGATGTACTGCATGTCCCTAATATAAGGGCGAGCCTGGTCTTAGTAGCTCTTTTGGGAAAGGTTGGAGTGAATGTGTCATTCGAATCTGACAAAATTGTGATGACAAAGAATAACGCCTTTGCGGGAAAGGGTTATTGCAATCAAGGCTTTTTGTTCTTGATATTTCTAATGTTATCAATGAAAATGCTACTTCTTTCGCTTACTTGGTTGAATCTATTGATTGGTGGCACGGTAAATTAGGACACGTTAGTATTTCTTATATTAAGAAAATGCAAAAACAAGGTTTAATTTCTGAAATGAAAAATTAATATTTTAATAAATATATTATATGTGCCGAAAGAAAATCAACTAAGAGGCCTTGTATTTCCACAAATATAGAATCGAAATTGTTGGGTTTAATTCATACTGATCTAGGAGATTTAAAACAAACTATGACTAGAGGAGGTAAACAATATTACATGACTTTCATCGATGATCATTCGAGATTTACTAAAGTTTATTTACTTAGACATAAAGATGAAGCTTTTGATATGTTTCTTTTGTATAAAGCTGAGTTAGAAAATCAATTAGAAAAAAGGATAAAAAGAGTTAGATTGGATAGAGGTCGAGAATACGTCTTGCTTAAGGAATTTTGTGAAAAGGAAGGAATAATTCATGAAACTACCCCTCCATATTTTCTTGAATCAAATGGTGTAGCAGAAAAGAAAAATGGGACATTAAAAGAAATGATGAATTATATGCTTGTTAGTTCTAAAGCTCCTAATAATTTATGGGATGAACCAATATTATATGCTCGTCACATTCAAAATAGAATACCTCATAAGAAAATCGGTAAAGCACCGTATGAATTATGGAAAGGTTATTCTCCTAATTTAAAATGGTTAAAAGTGTGGGGGTGCCTTGCTAAAGTTATGCTTCCTAGTTCTAAGAAAAGAAAAATAGGCCTTTAGACATCTGATTGCATGTTTATTGGTAATGCTAAACATAGTGTTACATATAGATTTCTTATATTAAAAAGTGATGTGCTTGATAGTAATACAATTGTAGAGACAAAGAACGCAGAATTTTTTGAGCATATTTTTCCGTTATGAATTGATACTATTTCTCCTATGTCTCCTCATAAAAATGATTTTGAAAATTCAAATGATGAATTGCGTAGGAGTAAAAGAATAAGGAAAGAAACTTATTTTGGAAATGATTTTTATACTTATCTTATTGATAATGATCCTTTAAATTATTCTGAAGCGATATTTTCTAGAGAAAGCCGTTTTTGGAAAGAAGCCATAAAAATTGAGATTGACTCTATTTTACAAAATAAAACTTGGGAATTGGTTGATTTACCACCAGGTGTGAAACCGATTGGTTGTAAATGGATTTTTAAGAAGAAAATTAACCCTGATGGTTCTATTGATAAATATAAAGCAAGATTGGTCGCAAAAGGTTATACTAAAAAAAAGACATTGGTTATTTTGATACCTTTGCTCTGGTAACAAGAATTTCTTCTATTCGTGTTTTATTTGCATTAGCTTCAATTTACAAACTTGTTGTGCACCAAATGGATGTTAAAACAACTTTTGTAAATGGTGATTTAGAAGAAGAAATTTACGTGGTGCAACCTGACGGTTGTATTGTTCCTGGTCAACAAAATAAAGTTTGTAAACTTCGTAAATCCTTATATGGCTTAAAGCAAGCGCCAAAACAATGGCATGAAAAATTTGATCAAGTTCTAGTCAGTAATGGTTAAAATGTGTGTACACGAAAACGATTGATGGTGAATGTATAATTATTAGCTTATATGTTGATGACATGCTTATTTTTGGCACGTGTATTGGTGTTGTGAATGAAACAAAATGTTTCTTGACTTCGAAATTTGATATGAAGGATTTGGGAGAAGCTAGTGTTATTTTGGGAGTTAGAATCGTAAGAAGTGATCATGGCCTAATGCTTACTCAAGAACATTACGTGGAGAGGCTACTTAAAAAATATGAGCATTTTGATGTCACACCTATGAGTACTCCTTATGATTCTAATGTCCAATTAGTGAAAAATAAAAATGACAGTGTGGCTCAATCTAAGTATGCTCAGATTATTGGGAGTCTGATGCATTTGATGAATTATACTTGACCTCATATAGCTTATGCTATATGTAGACTAAGCAGATATACATAAAATCTCAATTGTGTTCATTGGACTACCTTGAGCAAAGTAATGAAATATTTGAGAGGAACCATAAACTATGGCATCCTATATAGTGAATTTCTCGTTGTATTAGAAGGATATAGTGATGCTAACTGGATTTCAGATTCAGATGAGACAAAATCCACTAGTGGATATGAATTCATCCTTGGTAGAGGTGCTGTAACATGGAAGTCAGCCAAACAAATAATATTTGGTAAGTCCATCATGGAGTTAGAGTTTGTAGCTCTCGAATTGGCTGGTAATGAGGCTGAGTGCTTAAGGAACTTCTTAGCAGATATTCCTTTGGGAATGAAATTGACACTTTCGGTGTCTATGTATTGTGATTGCCAAGTGGTAATAGCCATTGCAAAGAATAAAACTTTCAATGGTAAAAATAGACACATTCGGTTAAGACATGATGTGATAAAGCAGTTGCTTAAGGATGGAATAATTTCCATCGATTATGTGAAGTCAGAAGTGAATTTGGCCGATCCTCTGACTAAACCTTTGGGAAGGAAATTAATTTTTGATACATCGAGGGGAATGGGACTTAAGCCGGTTGAGGAAAATCAACAGTGATGGTAACCCAACCTATGTGATTGGCGATCCCATGAATTAGGTTCATATGGGTAATAATAAGTCACTTATTGATATTGTGATGCACTATAAAATTTATGTCCCTCCTATGGTGAGTATAGTGCAAGACTATAAGGAAAAAGAGGTTGAGCTAAGTTCTTAATTGATTTCATAGCTATTATTAGTGGTGTATTAAGCTGCAGAATACACTTGATGGAATCACCTATATGGAGTCGCTCCTATAAGATTTTTGACGAAAATCTCTTGAGCACTCATGAATAAACAAGCACGCGCATGGCCTATTAGTGCAAAACCGCGTTGAACAACAAACCTTATGGGAGTATAATATGATTGGTGAAAATCATAATTCACAAAAAGGAATTATTGGTTCATAAAAGTTTTATACTTCACCAATAATTTCGTGAATTATATTTCATTCTTTCTAGGGCTGGTTCATAGCCTAATTAGCATCAGTTTCGATGCATTACGCTCCAATAACCCAGTTTTATTTCAATTTTATTTTTTTCAAAACTTTTTGAAATATGTGGGGGATTGTTGGATATTTCAATAATTTTTGAAATATTAAAAGCTATTATTATTGTAACGGTTTTTTACCTTCATCAATTCATAATGTTTTATATCCTCCATTAATATATAACGGTTATATAATGATTCTGTAACGGTCATATAATGATTATCTTAACGAGAGTTCATAAGCTGACGAGCTGAGACAAACAAGGAGTGTCAGAAGTTGACAAGCTCAGTAGGAGAGCTCAGAAGATGACAAGCTTAGAAGGAGAGTCTTAGAAGCTGACAAGCTCAGAAGGAGAGCTTAAAAGCTTACCATCTTGTAACGGTTTTTTTGAAAGCTCCTTCATCACATCTCGTAACGTATGATTTATTCCTTCATAAATTGTCAATTATTCTGTAATGGCTTTTTGATGGTTTTTTAACGGTTCCTTTTTGTCTTGAATATAAGTCTACCTTCAAGAGTCAATCAAGAGAGAGAATTTTGAATTACCAAGAGAATTTTTCCTTCTGAATTTCCTTTCCTTCTGAATTCCCTTTCCTTCTGTTACTTTTTCATTACTAGGTTACACACAAAATGTCATTCATGTTCCTTCTAATATTCAGTGCGGAATATAGAAGAATGTCTATTGTATCTTAAGAGGATAACCGCTACAAGCCTTACGCACCGAGTTTCGTACTCTGAGAAGCGGAATTATCCTAAAGGACAGTGCTTGCACACGTCAGATGATTCTTATTAGTCCATCATTTTTTCCATCAATCTCCAACAAGCACGTCCCCGAAGAATGACTCCATCGATGTCGAACACAACTCCAAAAGAAGACCTACAAATACATCATAAAAGCTCCCATGAATTGAGCGACTTTTGGCTTCAGGACAGTTACAGAACGAAGAGAGAGCACCCTTCAAAAACCATTTCGGCCGTGATTGGAAGGGAGACGAGACTGTAGGTTTGTACGAAACAAATCGAGCTCCGCCTTAGAACTAAGAAACCTTAAAAACAGAGCGGAGTTTGATCTCTTCACTCGCTCAGAGCAGAGTGTCTGCTCTGTTCGTGGTTGGGAATGCAACAATGGACATCCACGTAAAATTGAGAAAGCTGCTAATGTAACGGGCAATATCCGTCACTATTAGGAAGGGAAAATTTTCAAATAGGAGTATGGAGTGGGAACACATTTTTAGAAAAGGGTTTAAAGTAAATTTTATTTATAATAAAGATATGAAGTGGCCAAGTGAGTATCAAATAAGGCCGTTAGCTCACTAGCCGGCCAAATCTTTGCTGAGCACCGAGATTGTGCTTATTGGCCTCGCTATCTTCATTTACTCTCTTTTTTTTTTAAGAAAGATTCAGACGAAAAATCTAGTTCATTATAACCTGCGATTTAAGTGGGGGGCCATGGCGGTGGGTTGCTGTGTTAGCCCTCTCGAAGGATTAGTCGAGGTGTGCTGTGCGAGTTTGCCAACTGGCCTGGACACTATTATATTTAAGGTCACTATAAGCTAGTAATGATATGTATTGCCTCGACACTATTTTTACGAATTGCACTTGTTGCTTATCTGGATATGGTTCTCCCGTACTGACCCCTGCTAGAAAGTACTTGAAATTAAGATCTTAGGACTCATGCTGTTCTTCTTTCCTCGGCAATGCAAGGGGTATTTCGATGCTTCAAGGACATAAGAAGTCCTGTAGCTTGAACGTCCTCTAAGTAGAGCGGAGCAGACGACTAGCCTGTAGCTTGAACGTCCCTTTTTGATGGCATCCGTGGTTAGGGTACTAGAGTAGTCAACCATAGCCCCTTTTTTATGTATATGGTCGCCAAAGGAGTAGTTTGTGTAGTTATTGTTACTGCGGAGGTAAAGCTATAAAAAAGACGTGAATATATATATAAGTTTGTTATGGGTGTGCTTTTCCTTACTCATATGTTGTTAGGGTTACTATATCGCTTCCGCTAGCATCCGTTTCGATAATTGTATTTTGGGTCGGTGAGAAGACCTGGGATATCGCACCTTATTATCTACCGTTGATGGCTAAGCAGGCTGTCGCGGGCTCGTGGGGATCGGGGCGTGACAGGAGGATTCTATGGATAACAAGCAGTGTAGCCTTTGGTGTGTTCCTCAAACCTACAAGGACCATTGGGCGAGATCTTCCAAACACATGTGTAACATTTATATTCGTCCCTCCTTCGCTTATATATATCAAACCTATAAAATTGACCCGACCATGAAAAACTGCAAAAGAACAACGTCATCCTCCAGAAATTGGGTGTGAATGGGAATTTCTATTCGCTCGTTATGTGATGGACCCCGAGATCATTGTTCTTGGATTTGTAATGAATTGTGAAGAGTAGTTCCGACTAGCAAATCGTTCTAGATCACAACATTTGCTTGCCCAAAAAATCTCCTGCATAACTAGTTAGCAACAAAGAACAAATAAACATGAGCTTTACTGATGAATTAATCGTTGAAGGATATCTTTGCTCTAATTTCAACTTGATTCAAGAATGGAAGATATCGGATGTCGCCAACTTGCCACAATCAAATAACCTTTTCCTTTTGTTTCTTTTTACTCTGGGATGAGGCTTCCCATTTTACCTTTTACACTTTTCCATTTTTACATTGGGACAAGATTTTCCATATAAGATCATCTCCAAATCATATTCAATATCTTGTACATTGATTGATTAAAGGACAGAAAATGAAAACAGTTAGACTCTTCCTGGAAAATGCTTAACTGACCGCACGCACCGTTAGGCAGAGTAACAATGCAGTCTGCACCCCACAATTTCTCAAGAAAGCCATATGACTTTTTTGTCACACGGTGCTTGTTAAACAAAAGTACGTTGCTAGTAATATGGTTAACAAGCACTGTGTAAAGCATAGGCCGACAACACAGAAGCCAAAACTCCGATGATTTATTCTAGGCGTGGGTCGCTACTCTACAATTCTACCCGAAAATTACCAATAGAAGTTGATATGAAGTCTACCTTCCCCACTACCACTCTCCAATTATCAATCATATTTTTTTCTTCCCTGATGATGGGGAGTACCCTCTATTTTGTTTGACATCTAAGGGATTCTAAGGTTTAGACAACACCTCAGACAAAACAGTTTAAGGGCTTACTCAGGTCTAGTCCGGTTTCCTTGGGAAATCAAATATATCACTTTTTTTTCCTAAAAGAACCTAGGATCATTTGTCATGCCCCGAACCCCTCGAGACGGGACACCATATAAACAGTTGGCCAAACTGGGTTTACATTTCTAACGGGACGCCATATAGACAGTTGGCCAAACTGGGTTTACAACCCAGATTTCAGAGGCTTCTCGATATACTTGATCCCACAAGAACTAGTACCCGTACAAGCCAGGTAAAAGTCCAAGGGAGGTGTGTAGCCTTCCAAGGGTCTATCCCAAGAGAAGTGCCAGAGTGATCATCAAGTATGTGAGAAAACAACTGTTTTAAGCGCCTGTGAGTCAGAAAACCAGAAATATTTAACCAGATGACTTAGATCTTTCTCTATTAAGCAGGTATGCTAGCCCGACCTCAACAATGCTACTGCGGCAAACATGGTCAAGGGCCTACCTTTTAGCTTTCAGAGATCGAAACTAAGAAATCTTATCAACCAATCTGGAGATCTAGACTCCGAATAATACAAGATCGTAGATATTGGTAGTTTTCAAGAATATGGCATTCTAAATGCTAAGAGGCCATAAGCAAGAAGGAGAGAGAGTTAAAACTCATGATTATGGAAAGCATTCTAGTATTTCAAAGCTTTCTCACATCCTGCTTGACTCTGCAGGTTTCGACCATATTTATAGAGATGGAGAGCATATAGCAGCTCCTTAACGCCAAACACAAACGACAATGGACTCGTCGGTGGAACTGATAGATACAAACTTGACATTGGACATAAAGTGAGTCCAGATATACTTATTGCAAACATAAACACGCTTCTTCACATGGGAAAGTGGGGTCCTTCACTAAATCCTTCTTCTATATTCTCAACATCATCTTCAGAGGATAAGACTGGCGTGTTATCTCCTTGGGGAGTATGCGGAGGGGTAGCAATGCGCGTGATGTGCGGAGAGTACTGTCCACTTTGATAGACGTCTTTTGGGGTCTCTTCATCAGTGGTATGTAGGGCACGCCTTACTTCTTCCAAAGTTCTATAGACACATCCTCATGGCCTGTTCACCATGTGATCTTCCTGGGGCCACCAAGGTGCAAGATATGATGACATCTGTGAATTATCTGTGCTCCAAAGGTTGTGAGCTGGGGGTGTCGGTGTAGATTCTTTTTGTGTCTGTGGTTGTGAAGAGGATGGTGCAGTATCATCATAAAGAGCATATGGATCCTATGACTGTGGACCTCCATACGGATCCTGTGTATCCATTGGAGTGCTTTCCGAGGCTGGAACTGATGACTCTGTTTCCCATGGTAGTGGAGTGTTCTGATCATGGGGCCAAATATCAGGTGGAATGGTCTTGTTTTCCTGACATAAAATCCTTTGGATTTCCCGAAACTGGAATGGAAAAGTGCAAACTCGGGCTTCCCAAGTGTGATGAATCCGAGCTTCTATCTTGAGAGGTTTAAATGTGGACATTCCCATAGAATGAGGGGAATCGCTAACATTTCGTCCTGGATCAATGAACATCCAAGGCTTATGAAAGAATACCAAAGTATTTCTTTCTAGCATAGGGACCTTAATACGATTAGCACAGGAAAAGAGATATTCCCATTCTCTGTTTGATTTAAACCATAAGAGCATCTCCATAAACGTCTTATGATAAGGACTTCGATACTCCTTTCTCAGTGTTCGTTTAGTCAACTGGTACACTTGCTAAGTGGGAAACTCAATGGCTATGGTGTGAAAATTCATGAGAATCTAAAAGAACCATTTAGCTTTTTCTGGGAACGAAACTTCATGGTTCCATCTGAATGGCTGGGACAAAAGACATGGATTATACAAATTCTATATCAAAGAGATGGGGCCATATCTTTCTTTGATTTGTTCGCCATACTGTTTGTAAAGGTTCCACAGGTTTCCTTTACAATAAACTCCTCGTTGAATGAGTTTTTCTACTTCAGGGGGATACGTGTATGCTGGCCAGGTTGGAGTGATATCCTGAGTAACATACATGTTTCTGGTTCCTCTTTCTACTGGAGGAAATATCCTTGTAGCGTAATTTCTTTTGACGAACATGTTACACTCAAACTCTTCTGGTCTGGATAAGAAGTCTGCGAGGACATTCTTCTTTCCTGGAATATGCTTGGTTTCAAAGGTATACTTTGAGAACCATTCTGCCCATCTTAACAATTGTGGATGTAGGAGTTGTTTTGCCTAAACTTCATCATTTGTGAAAAGGACGCCATGTCCATTTCCACAAGGAAATGAGTTCCTATGAGATGAAACTCAAACTTCTTGATTCCCATTTTAACCGCAAGGATTTCCTTGAAAGTGGAATGGTAATGCATTTCAGCATTGGAGAATCTTCTACTTTTGGATCTGCAGATGTGTCTTCTTCCATCAATTTCTTCAATTAAAACCATGGACCAATACTTGTCACTAGCATCAATCTGTAGGATTCTTTTTTCTTCAGAAGGAATTTGCAAGGGTGGCAAATTCTGTAATACCCTTTTGAGGTATTGAACTACTTATGTCTGCTTCTTTCCCCAAGGTGGGGGATTCTTCTTTAACATTCTTTGAAGTGGTTTCAGTGCTTTTGCAATCTTCGGCACAAAGTCTCTGAGATAATTAACTATCCTGAGAAACACTTCAACATCTTTCCTGGATAGGTTTTCATCAGGAAATTTCTTCAATTCTTCAGCTACACTAGGACTTGCCGTGAATGTACCTTCCTTGGTTTATTTGACAGAGTTGAAGTATTCTCTTTTGCTACTGCCTGAAGCAAGACCTCTCCACACATGGAAAGTTCATCCAGTATTGTCGAATCATCTCTTCCCATCTTTCTTTCACCCTTACCTTCTCTGAAGAAATCTACTTCTTCTAAGGTAGACTATCTCTATGAAGTCTCCTATCAAGAAGATCGTAAGATATCTAAAACCCATCTTCCTCTCGTTAACCCATATTCTGCTTTCGCTAAACCTTCGTTATTCTCAATCAAAAAATCAGACAACTTTTGCACTCTCCACAGAAGACTGTCAAAGAATACGTACAGTCCTCTAAATTTGACCAGTATCCCATTCTAGCCTCAGAATGTGAGCAGATGATCACACTCAGCATTCCGGTAGAATTCCCGCAAGAGTGGATCAAGCAAGGCTATACCCACATGCACTATGGTGCTATAAGGCTTGCTCTGACATTCCACGAACGTAAGGGTTTGCCTGTAGTAGCCAGGATAGCCCTGTTAGATACAAGATTCATGGAGTATCAGCATGCTTACTTAGGCACCATCCAAACCACCTTGAATGCAGGAACGGTGTTTGTCACCCTCTTTCCTAATTTCAACATAGTGCTTGCAGATCCCAGCTCGCTAACAACATTAAAGGTCCAGTTACAGATTACTGGAGCCCCTCAAGCCTCAGACTCCATTGCTGCCACTCTCCATTACCAGATGGTTTATCGAGTGCAAAACCATACGCTTGATTTAAATCTACCCAATTCTGAAGAAGCTCTTCTCATTTCGGTAGACAGAGACCAAACCTCCTGTTTACATGTGCCCAAATAAATTTTCAGAGATCAGCTTATTAAGCTCCTCCTAAATAGTTGGGTAACCAACTATGAAAAACTTCATCAGAACTCAAAACCCATCCAGTCCTCTGAACCCAAATTCTCAAAAACTAAAGACGGTTCGATTACCATAAAATTTCCAAAGGAAAAGACAGAATCCTCTTTTCCTTCTTTACCGACCATCTTATGTTTTACTCCTTGTAAGTTAGACCCTGTAAGTATTGAGGACACTGATGATAAAAGCATGATTGATTCCTTTGATCGTGAAGGAAAACCCATTTATCCCTTCAAGGATGCAGATGGACATTGTTTTTGGGATATTGATTGCTCGTGTTCAGCATGTCGACGAGAAGACATTGCAGATCTTCTCCCGAAGAAAAAAGAAGAAGAAGAAAGATCCATTATACCAAAGGTATTTAGAAGGAGATCCAACGATTGGACCACTTGGCGAAGATGGAGGAAAATTC
>JANUWG010000651.1:0-10926 GCA_025175695.1 Eugenia klotzschiana
CAACCCCCCCCCCCCCAAAAAAAAAAAAGAGCGAAAAAGTTCCAGCTTTTCAGATGATCGATGGACAGAGTCTGCTGCTTCAAGTGAAGAGTGAAGAATCGCACCAAACCAAGAGCTCTTCGAGCGTCCGAGCTCCGAAGCTGGAAACTCCTACGAGCACCGAGAGCTTAACTCCCACCTGGAAAACCGCAGATCATGGTTCTTCGCTATGAGCGGAGGAATCTTGAGGCAGCCAAAACAGGGGAGACTTCAATAGCTCCGTGGGTTCGCTCAGCGTGACAATCAATCTCCATACGGGAGAGCGAAAGAGAGAGGAGGAGGAGAGCTCTTTGCAAGCGTTGCTGTTGGGCGATGGGAGTGGAGAAAGACTACGTGACGGTTGGGGTAGCACAAGTGGGCCCCACCATTAATGTTTCTCTTTTCCCTTCTTCTTTTTTTTTTTCCATCCATGACGATCTTCCATTCTTTCCCAAAAAATTACCAAAAAAAATAAAATTAAACCTTTCAATTTAGCAAATTTAGTCACCGATATTTTAATGATTTGTCAATGTAATTTTTCTATCAAATTTTGATCGAAAATCACTAATGTGGATATTGACAATGCAACCGAGGACGGTAGTCGGTAGATACTGATGTGGATAATTTTTATAATTAAATATTTTTTTAAAATTTTATAATCTTTTAAATATTCTGAATTTTTTATAATTTTTTTATTTCTATTCTCTTTTTTATTTTATATTACTATTTTCAAACTTCGTAAAAAAAGAAAGAAAAATAAAAAATAAAATAAAACAGAATATTTTTAAAAGATTATAAAATTGTCAATGTTAGTTTCGGCGATGTCACGGTTGGCATCCACATTAGCAATTTTCAGACATAATTGGTTGAAAATTGGCAAAACCGTCAACAAATTTTAGATTAAATTGACAAAATTACAAAGTTTAAGATAGAATTGACACGAAGACAATAAGCTTAAGATTTTTTTTTGGGTAATATTCTCCTTTCTTTCCAATATTACTAAAGAAGCGTCGGATAGTTGTCAAGTGTTTACCTTTAATTAATCTCCTTTGACCCCAAAATAAAATTAATTGATCTGCGTTGGATGCGACAATCCATCTATTTACACGCACCAAGTAATTATTGAAGCCCACATATCAGCGATATGCATGATATTGAGAGAACGAACGAGTAAGTACGACGGTTCTTATCTTGTTCTTCAACGATTGAGCTAGAGTTGAAAAGATTAGTTCAGCAATTTTGTATCAAAAGAAAATAGCCCGCTTTTGATGTCGCAGGTGCGGGTCCTTTTAGGAATGATCATATCTTGTTGATTTCTCGTCGCTCATTATACTCAACAAGACAGAAGATGCACAGTGAAATATAAATGAAATTGCATGACGGCAATACTGTCGAATATCTAAATTTGATCCTATCAACGATACAAGGAAGTAGTAGAAATTCACACAACACAAGAATTGAAGTGGTTCAGCAAGGGAGATATTCCGCCTGCCTACATCCACGGGAAGATGAGATCTGTTTCACTATCATGGAAAAATTGTTTACAACCTGTTTCGCCCTCAATATATAAAGCGAAACTCTACATGACACAAATTACAAAATTGCCCACATAGCCTAAAATATTTAACTTTCTCATATAAATCATTCTATGATTGAACATAAAACGTGGGGGCGCTACTATCCTCCAGATCTCAATTTTATCCAAATCTCGATCGCACGTCTTGATCAGAGAGAGTTCCCAAGATTGATTTTAACTAAGAAGCTAACGATAGATTGAGACCGATGTTACACTTGGGGGCGATAGATAGACATCATGTGGGCTCCTCAAGCATCGTTTTGTCCATCGGGGCCTGGATCTTGGACAAAAAGATTGGTGGTGGTGAGGGAGAGTTCTTGCTTTTCTTGGCCATCTCCAGTGCTGGGGAGAGAGGTGGTTGTTTGCATCTTGGAGGAGGGGGGGCCAGGCATCTGAATTTTCTGCTAGACCATCATCGATGTGGTGGGGGATGGAAGGTGGGTGTGTATGGTTTGCCTTACAAATTTGCAATGACCTGCGTCTTGAATGGACCTTAGCTGTGGAATCGATTTTGACCGAGCGAGAAGGGATAGGATTAAGATAGGATGATGATGTTCCTTTTGAATCGAAATGTTAAAAGATATTAAATTTTGACATGTCAAAAAAAGGAGATTACTAAAGCATGCAAATGATCGCAAGTAGATGGATAAGATAAGTGGGTTGTGTTCAAATTTAGAAATCCAACTAGTTTGAGGTATTATTTTTGTGAACCGATTTGGAGCACACGAAATTTAGGCTCGATAGCTTTGTATTTCTAAAGTACCTACGAAACAATCGAAACACTACTAGTGAATAGGAACCGAATGAA
Source organism: Eugenia klotzschiana (assembly GCA_025175695.1). Lineage (NCBI taxonomy): Eukaryota > Viridiplantae > Streptophyta > Magnoliopsida > Myrtales > Myrtaceae > Eugenia > Eugenia klotzschiana. The sequence continues at coordinate 2,403 of JANUWG010000651.1, forward strand.
AGATAAGCAATTATGTCATGATATCTTCGGACACCCAATATTTACTCAAGTTAGTATTGTGATCGGAACGCAAGTCTTGAAAGATGACAATATCGGCCGCTTTGGACTATAGAACGAAGAGAGTGATTTCCTAAAGCGTCTTCCACCAAGTCGCTCGATTTCGAAATGGATAACCCAGCTTCTACGAAATCGAGAGGAGGAGAGATGGACCTCATTTAACATGGGATAATTGACCAAAATACCACTCGACGTAAACGTTCAACAACAATGTAGCTGTTAAGAAAATCTTATTGATTGCAGCTTTCTCCAGAGTTTCGCGAAAAGCATGAAAAAAGAGAGGCTCGAATGGTACGATCCCTCTGTTACCCAAGAATGAAAGCAGCGATCTCATAGTTCTTGGTCTGTGAAGATTCGTTATTAGGTGCTCCATTTTATTTTTCCATTGAAGCCGAATCTAAACTTGTGCTCAAGATATAGCTATCCTTACACTGATAAGGGGCGTATGGATCTGATGTAACATGGGTTGACTGTTGAAAAAATGGAAACTTTTGCAAGATGTGCATTGAACCGAAGAACTATTCATGTGAACAGACTGATTGAAAGCACTTGGGTTTTTACTAGTGGTAGTCCAACAAGATTGGGCTTTCTCTGCCGAAGGAGCTGTACAGGCCCATGTAGCATAGAAGATATCATGTTTCGAATAAAGCAATAAAAGATCTCTACCATCTTAAAAATCGAGGATAGAAAGCGTGTGTAATTTAGTGGTTTTGACTTATTGTTCTTCACTGTTCTGATCTCATATTTTCTCTTTCACTTGATTAGTTTTTCTTGGCGTGCTTATGACCCCATAAAGTTATTTTTTATCGCGTGAATCATGATACTTCGGATCGAGTTTATATAAAAGTTTCCTTTTTCTTTCCTTTTTGTTCTTTGATTGAAAGAACGAGTTCAGATAAGTCAGATGACATGAAACAAAGTGGAGTAATGCTAGGTAAAAGTGTTGATTGAGATCATCAGTATATAAAATGATGTAATCGTATGTGCTATCGGCACTGTATGTCAAAAAAAATTGAGGAGGACAATCTTCGGCTTCTCTAGAAGCTTTGTGAGCGAGTGGAGAGGACTGAGGCAACGCGAATGCCATCAAACCAGTTCAAAACTATGTTTACATGGAGACGCAGCATTTCTTCAAAATGAATTTCCCTGTTTCATTATTCAGATTTTCATCCTTTTCTAAATTTTGACAAAAACCTTTCACATTATAACAAGCACATAAGATGCCATGCCAGCATCTATCTTTAATCGAAGGACCACCTCGAAAATAACAATAATTTAGGATCCGATTACACAAAGAAATGTTGAGAGATTTGATTGGACATCTTGCAATAGAAACCCGAGATTCAAACTTAGCCCTAAAACTGATCCTTTACAGTCCTGAGTTAGAACGACTCCTGTGGATGTTTGATGTTTCTGTTCAAGATTTCTAGCCATGCCGCAACCATGAAATTCTTGCAACAGACAATACCAAAACATAGTTTCATGAGCACAAATTGATTTTAAGTCTCCTAGAAGAAACATCGAAAAATACCAAAACATGAAATTCTTCCTGAATTTGATGCCTGGTTCTCTCCTGAAGCAGAACCTGCGTCCCTATCCGATTCCGAACCTTCGCTGTTTCTTGAACTTGAAGCTATATCCCTTCCTCTGCCTCTTTCTGCAGGATCCCTTCCTGGGTTTGAAGCACGTCCGGTCCCACTTGCTCGGCCTGTTTCTGTAGTTGTTCGATCAGTCTCCACAGTTCTATCTCTCTTCACCTTGACCATGGAGAAATTCCACATTAAGTTTTGAGGACTGCACAATTAAGATAATGCAAATAATTCAATACTTACGGAAGAAAGGTCCCCTTCATCCTCAACTTCAGTTGTAGCTTTGCAGGAGCTCTCCTGATGTTCAACTCCTCCGCACCTCGGGGAACTCGACCGAACAACATCATTTTGGTCGGCAGGTTCACCACTCTCATCCTTCTCCCCCATTATATTTTCCGTGCTTGTCGCTTTCCCTCCATCGACACGGCCAGAGTGCCCAAACCTTCCGTCCCTCATTTGCCTCCTATTTCCTGTGGCCTCAAAACATTCAGCATCGCTCGGCTCTGACCGGAAATCATCCATGGAGGAGGTGCCATCAGCTTCGCTTTCACCCGCGGATTGAGAATCTGAGTCTTCATCAGGATTTGGAACGTCCCACTCGGCCCAATCCTCATCAGGAGAAGCATAATTCTTCATTTTCCATTCCTCCTCCAACATCTCCATCATCTCGTCATCGTAATCTCCCTCGTAATCACTGTCAACCCCTCCCTCGACGTAGATATGAACTGATCCTCTTTTAGATGCTAGTGGCACCATCCCCTTCACTTGATCATCACTCTTGATCTCTATGAACATGTCGCTGTAGTCATCGCGAGTCTTGTACTTGTACCACATTCTCTTGAAACGAAAGCCGAAACCTTTAACATCAGCAATCAATCCTTTATATGTCGCTGTATCAGGAGTGACATTTTCGTTTTTCTTCTCTATTCCACCAAAAAACCCAAACCCCCCATTGGCCTTCTTTACTCCAAGGTGGAATATGATTGTGAAGGGAAACTCCAACTGTGATGTAACAAGTTCAATGTGAGAGCCAAACAACATATGTATCGGACGCTGACGCCATTCATCAGTTACTGACAGTTCTAGGATTAAATACTCATATGTCCAGTTTAATATCAGGAGTACTTATTGTATTTTTATGTTATTTTGAACTTGTAATAAGTATGTGATGTATACACAAATTAAAGGCCAAATATGTTACATAATTAACTACATGGAGTACTACCTCATCACATATTCCTTTTTTGAGGAAGAAAATAAAGCAGTACTAGAACGCCGGTGTAAATAAAACTTTCCAGCAGCGGCTTCTCTACTCTTGATGTGAAGATTGTAACTACTCACTGTCTATATGAATGGAAGCAATAGTTCAATATTTGAATCATTATTTTGTTCTTAATTAAGCCTACTGCAAAACAAAAAAGAAATTATTGACAAAGAAATCATATAATGTTTCTGAAATCAATAATCTGCGATCTATCATCTCGCATGTTATATTTGAAAGCAATATTAAAGCAACTAAGACTATCCCACACCAAAAAGGCAAGTAGAGACAAGCGACTAATGCGAGGAAACAAATCAGCCACCTAAGAAATTACGGTGCAGCCAAACAATGGATATTTGTGTGGCCAAAGAAAGGAATCAAAAAGAAGTCACCCCACATTGATGAAGAACATGTCTCACCTCGTTTGATGTATTCAGTAGAATCTCCTCTCTGTAACGCTTCAAAGGCATGCGCCCTTCAGAATCGCGGACAAAGAGTCCACACGAATTTATCTCGAGAACGCAATCTGGTAATTTTCTGCAAGATGCATCAATCAACCATGTCAATGACGTGCACCATCTGACCACCAAGGACTTCAGAGACTCTAGCTCGTTTAGGCCCTCAATGTTAGCAAGTTCAGAGCAGCGGTGGATTTCCAAAGTCTCCAGGTTCTTCAAGTGTGATAACCCACGTATTCTAGTCAGAGATTCGCAGTCACAAACGGACAGATATTCCAATCGTGGAAGTCCCGCGAGTGCAATCTCTTTCGTTTCACACCCATGGAACTCTAAAGTCGACAAGTTTCTCAAACGCCAGCGGGAGGACGGAAGCTGCATGAGGGGTCCCAAGTCTAGGTGGCTCAAAACAAGACCCTCCAGATGAGAAAGAGAAGCTAGCTCTGGAGGTGCAGGGACTTTTGGCAGGTTCAAATTCAACTTTTTCAGTCTAGATAACTTCTCAATCCCCCTTAAGTTGCATCCTGGGCTTAGGTTTGGTTTCGTTCCAGAAGAATAGCCATTACTTAGTAGCAGGTCAACCAAATTGGTGAGGTTCGACAGATTAGGGATTGAGAGCAATGATTTAGATACAAGATGTAGACAGGTCAAACTCGTGGGAAGCTCGGGCAATCCTTCAATCTCATCACAGCTTCTTAAGTTTAGTGTTTGGAGGTGATCAAGCCTGTTGATTGTTTCTGGAATTCCGCAAATGCCAGTGGATTCTAAATTTAGGATTCTTAAAGATGACAATCTTCCAATTTCAACAGGAATTTCACCTTTTATTCCTTCATGCCCAAAGAGATCTAGCTCTTCAAGATTTATCAAAGCATTGATGCCACTAGGAAACTGCAAATCACCACCTTCCCAAGGAAACTGCAAACCATCACCTTCCCGAGCATACTTTGAAAAATGACATTGAAATCGCAAGATGTGGAGTGAGGTTAAATTCCCAAGTGAGCTAGGAAGTACCTTTATCATTGTATTTGATAAGTCTAACTCCATCAATGATGTTAAATTCCCAAGTGAGCTTGGAAGGTCTCTCAATCCAGAACATCCGACCAATGAGAAGCGGTTAAGCTTCACTAACTTCCCCACTTCTTCGGGCAAATCTGTTAGAGCCGTGCACCCATTAATCTCTAACTCAATTAACTTCCGTAAATCTCCAATGAAGCTTTCAATTCTCTTTAGCTTGTGGCAGCCTGCAAGAGTCAATTTCTCTAAACCCAAGCATTTAGAGAAGTTTGGGATTGTCGTTATGCGATTACAAGAAGTAAGAGATAGAACTTTCAAATTCCGTGCCTCCTGTAACAATGGAAGGCATGTCAAATTTAAGAACCAATGCATAGTAACACTGGGACCATTAGACTAGAATTAAATTGTCTAGTTTACCTTGATTAAGTCCCATGCTTTTGAATCATCCTTGAGCCAATTGCTGCCAAGTTTAAAAACAACAAGATGATCCAAATAAATATTGTCTGCCCGAAAATTCCGAAAAGTAGGCTCCCAAGAAATCCATCTCAACTTCGAACGACACTCCGCAAAGTCCCCAACGTAAGTTCCATTGCGTAACCTGAGGAATCTGAGGTTTTGTAACCTTTTAAAATCTTCGTTGGTGATCACTATGGAGCCACCCGATCCTACGGAGCCATCCGATCCACTTATCTCAAGCGCTTCAATTTTCTCGTTTTTCTGCAAATGAAATCGCGCGATGGCGTGAAGAAGTTTGTCAGTTTCTAACCACTATGCTTTACAATTTTTTTTTTTTTTTGAGAATCTGAATGCTCTACAACTTGAATGGGCAGAGAAAAAATGATGAACATCCTAAATCAAACAGGAATCTTTTATCTCAGGATATGCAACTTCTACTAGAAAATTGGGCGTTTCTTACTTACCTCTTCGGCTCTTATTTCTTCATGGTCCTCTTTTGCAATACACAACCTGCTCCGCTTGTCAAGGTCCCTTGGACTTTCTTGATAGACGATTTGCCTTCCCATATCTATGAGTTGATCGTGCATCCAAAGTTTATCATTGTCCAATATCTTTACCAAGCACTTGCTGGTAAGGACTTCAATTCCTGTTTCAGGGAAAAATTGGCAATCGGCCCACATGTACATCGCATCATTCTTACTCTGGTTGAAAAAGAAGCACGCAATGTCAAGGAAAATATTTTTTTGTCCTTCGTCTAGGTCATCATAGGTAATCCTCAACTTTTCCAGAATCTCTTTATTGGATACGTTCCTTAACTTGACCAAAGTCTCTTCCCAAAATGCTTTGGTTTTTTTATAAAGTCCCGAACCTATCACTTCAATTGCCAAAGGGAGGCCTCCTAGACTTGAGACAATTTCCCTTGAAAGCCCCTGATAATTATCCGAAGGAAAGTCTCTATCAAAGGCATGCCGACAGAAAAGCTGAAATGCAGGAGCATCATCCATCTCATGCATCTCATACGATATATTTGTACCTTTAAATCCCCAAACATCCAGAATAGTAGTGTTTCTCGTTGTAATGATTATCCTGGATCCTGAATATAATGACCCATTTCCTATTAGTTCCTCAATGTGCTTTTCATTATCAGCATCGTCCAGAACCACAAGGACCTTCTTAGTGGCGAGTATGTCTCCGATCCATCTCATACCTTGCTCACTATCCTTGACTCCTTCTGCATGTCTAGAATCAACAATGTCAGACAATAATTTTTTTTGCAATTGGACTTTGCCGTCCGTGGTCGACATGCTTTTTCGAACGTTCTCAAGGAAACTGCAACACTTTCCAAAGTGGGAAGATAGTTTATTGAAGACGACTTTGGCAATAGTTGTTTTACCAATGCCACCCATTCCATAAATTCCAATGAGCCGCACATCAGGATGGTGGACATCTAATAACTCTATCAGCTGCTTCACCCGATCATCAAGTCCGACTAAATGCTCAGGCACTGATTTTTGTTTTAGCTTCAGTTTCTCTAAAACCATTTCAACGACCAATTCGACAACCGCTGCTTGGCTGCAGTGTACAAAAACGCTTGCATTAGTTTGGATTCAAGTACGTCACAAACGAGATCTAAATACACTGAGCAATTAGTATAGGCTAATTAAGTAGAATTCACTTGGCATGTTTTTCATACCAAAGAAAAAATCATAGAAATGTCAAGACTATAGTATTGGCTTTCACAGTAACCAAAATGACTATGCTACTATGTCGTGGATAAACAGAATTTCGGCATTCATAGCTAAGCCCTGAAAATATTTCAGCACTCGAAATAGAGAATCACGGATCGAGATAATGTAGACATTCCACGCTGCAGCTTGCTCTCGCTTCTATTGAATATTGAGACATGATTTTTTAGTCACCGAATCTTAGTTTCCTGGTGTATTCTTAGACAAAGCAGAGAGCCCAAATTCGAACGAGAGCAGCAATTGGAGGTACTCTTCAATAATTTCCATTAAAAGAACAATAAAAGAAATCACTTGGCAGGGCAACGTTGTATCTCATACGACAAAAAAGAGAAGAAATAGGGAGGAGTCTCGAAAGAGTATGTACCCTTGGGCCCTTTTCACATTCCATCCCTTGATTTCATCCACCTCTGCAAGAGCGTTTCTCCATGCCTTGACTTCATCGGGAAACTCGTTCTCGTGTTTCAGTAAAGCATCGCTGTATAGTGGAGTCCTAAGTTTAACGTCCTCAGGTTCCACATCGAAAAAGATGGGGAGGATGCTTTTTCTCCCGTTCGACTTAGATTTGTTGTCTACCATGTGGGCGAGCTCACGGAGGCACCATTTACTGGAAGCATAGGTTTGAGAGAAGATGGGTATGTAGATCATGGAGTTGTTGATAGCACGCCGAAGGTTTTCACTAATCACTTCACCGACGCGGATCTCATCTACGTCCCTGAACTCATCTACGTCCCTGAATACGCGGACTCCCGCGTCCACCAAGTCACGATAGAGGAAATCTGTGAATCCGTAACGAGTATCGGGACCTCTGAAACTCAAGAACACTTGATCATCTCCTCTCGCTCGTTCAGCATCACTGCTCGTTCCTGCCTCTGAGTTTGCCATAGCTAAAGAAGGTTAGCACTTCCAGATCTATCTCTCACTCTTCCCTGAATAGAAAAAAAGGTTCTGCGTGGGCAACTATTCACCCGTGAAGGATCCATTACTTCTTCAGAAGTGCCGAAATATTCAAAGATTCCCGGGGAGACCTTGGCGACCATAAAGGCCAATCAGAGTTTCTCCTTTTGCCTTTTCCTTTGGGATAAAGGCAACCCTACGCCGAAATTATCGCTCGGTTCTCACAACTTTTTCTTGAAACCAGGTACTTAAATTGTGTTTATTTTTCCTTTTCTTTTTCAAGAATTGGTCCTTCCGTTAAAATTGTAAATGGTGATACTAACATGGCCATCAAATGCTGATGTTGTATCTTACGAGGCAACTATAATATAGCAAATTATTCTAAAAAATTTACGTAAGTTGAAAACCTGGAAAAAAAAAATTAACAGGAGAGGGGGCAAAGATAGTGCAGTGCCAACAAGGGACGCCGCCCTCGTTCTGATCTTCAGTAGGGGCCGACTCTCACCCAAATCCCAGCCAACAATGCAATTGTCTAATTATAGGCAAAATGAAAAGGAGGGTAAATGCATTTATCATGGGTTTCGTGTATAATTTTGGTTCATTGGAGAATGGACTCGTCCTCAGGAAAAACAATTTTACTTCAGAATGCATCGCAAAACTAGCTTTAAATGGAAAGCCCATGATAATCATCCGAAAGAAAGCCTCTACCTAAGGCATGCCTACAAAAAAAAAGTTGAAGTGCAAGGCCATAATCCATCTTTAGCATATTGTACCATAGAATTTCACCTTTAAATGTCCGAACTTGCAGAATAGTCGTGTTTCTCATTGTAATGATTATTCTAGATCCTGAATTTAATGAATTATTTCTTATTAGTTTTTGAATGTGCTCTTTTTTTTTTTTGGTGACCAAATTGTCCAGACAGCGCCGACTAGCTTACATTCAAACCAGCGCCATCGTCGCCCGACTATTCCTCGGGAGGAGTTAGCGCAGAACTCCACCACCACGGTTCCCCGTTTAAGACACTAGCGCCGCGAAAGACGACGTCCTGATTT
>JANUWG010000652.1:0-10926 GCA_025175695.1 Eugenia klotzschiana
AAAGCAACTGTGTGTGGAACAGGGAATATGGGCTGGAATGATCTTTGGAGGGACTGCGGTTCAGACCTTGGTTCTGGCAATAATCGTATGGCGATGCGACTGGGACAAGGAGGTAACGAAGAATTCACTAAATAACGACATTTTCTCAAGCAATTTATTAAGATTGATATATAAAATTCGTTTTGGAGGGTTTTAGCCAGGGTTGTCAACTGTTCGGTTCGATTTTTTGTTTTTCCTTTTTTACTTTTTTATTTTTATTTTTGATTCTATTTTATTTTTCCTTTTTGTTTCAAAGGCCGGTGAGGCCACCGGTCCCTGGGCTAGAGCTGCAAAGCCCTCACCAGTCTTAGTGATGGGCCACGACCCCTCGCCCACGGCAGGTGAGGGCTTCGTGGACTTCGGTCAGGGGCTAGCGGAGGTCGCCGGTAACAAAAAAGGAAAAAAAGATAAAATGAAAAAATATAAATAATTAAAGAAAAATGATTTTTTTTTTTTTTGCAAATTGCTAATATTGAAAAGAATGGAGATTTTCAGCTTGGTTCGTTCCGTTTTCAACTACCACAACCGACTCTGTTATGTTAGCAGTTCGGTTCAATTGTGAAACCCTTAGTTTTAGCTAGCGGGTCATGTTCGACGGGCAGTTTGTCACCTTAATTAGGACATAAATTTTGCTAATCAAATTCAGGTTAATTAGGGGATTTGGAATATCTCATGATTCTTTTCTTGCAGGCCCAAAAGGCTCGCATGCACGTGAATAAGTGGGCGGACACAAAATGATCAGAAGCAAGGGTTGCACCACTTTTATTTGAAACATTTTTCAGCTCTCGACCTTTTTGTCATCAAGTTGGATTAGAGTTACCAATCTATGTAATTATTGCTAAACAACGCCAGGAGATTTACAATATGTGACCCCAAAAATGGATGTTCGAATCCAGGATGGATGACGCACTGGTTCACCGATCATTGATGGTTCTAGAACTGCTAAATTACTATCGTAACAAAAAAAATTCGCCTCGAAGTTCCCACCCAAAGCTTTGTCGATTAGTTTTTGAGAATTTTCGCATCGATTGCAAGGGAAGGTTCGCACGAAAAAGTTGTTTGAATTAGAATCTGGGCAAGTTCGCACCAAGGGTTAACCTGGGAAAGTTCGAAAGAAAGTTCACGCTAAAGGAATTGTGAATTGATTTTTGAGAATGTTCGCAAAAATTGCAAGCGAAAAGATTAAAAGAGAAGTGTCGTCCTTTTACACAATGGCAATCAAAATATCATTTAAATAGTTTTCTATTAAAATGTGTGAGTGAATGTGATGACACTAGTAATATCTTAATTAAGAATTGCATATATCCATGTGAAAGGGTGCATGTTCTACAATTCTAGCTCGCTTGAAATTAATTTCGTAATTGATGAGAGAGTTGTCATCATCCGGTAGGCAATGTTGGAAATACTCTAACATATTTCAAAATATCATAAGTATTATTATTGTTATATTGCGACACGTCGTGGCGAATGATCTGTCCTATCTCTAACTCCCATTCCTCTGACTTTTTCTCTATCTCTTTGCATAACATGAGAACCCCGCATTTATGATATTAGTGTCACTATCCCTCAATCCCTTTACCGGCAGGTCTCATGCCTATTGGCGAGACGAGCTTTTTCGTCATAAGAAAATTGAGCGTCTATAACAACTTATATGAAGGCAAATGTTAAAAGAGTTCCGTTAAGATATTTGTCGAAGTCTTTGTTAATGGTGCTTTGGAAACATAAATAAGCCTGTTTGAAATAAGGATTTGTTAACAAGATCTTACGAGAACACATGGAGTACCATGGGCATGCGATAAGGAAAATTATCCAAAAAATCCTAAACATATGCATTTCTATCAATTTAGTCCTAGCATTTTTAATTTTGTAAATTGAGTTCATCCTGCTAATGTTGGCTAGAAAACGCTGATGTGGAGACTGGCTGCCTTACTCGGTATGATTAGTTTTGACGTGGACAATTTTTAATAATATTTAAATAATATTTTGGATTTTTTTATTATTTCTTCTTTTCGTTTCTTTTCTTTTTTCGTATAGTGACCGACGGGGGTCGCTAGTCCCTCGCCCAGATTTGGGCGCCTAGACCATTGCCGGCCACAGGTAAGGCAGCCTTGCCCAAATCTAGGCAAGCCCACACCGCGGGAGGGTCGTCGGGCCCACGCCTGTGGCCTGCAAGAGCGTCTCGGCCCTCGCCGTCCATTTGGAGTTCGAAGTGGGGTAGAGATAATGAGCTCGTGTTTCGGACCTAACGGGCCTCGACGCATCGGGTCACATGGACTTGGCCCACGTCAAGATTAACCGCACTAATCAAAATTTTCCACATATATTTCGCAACGGGGGCCGACAATTAATTAAGGTTAACACGCTATCTACTTTTGCATAGAAAATAATGGGGGAGGTAACCAAGACCTTTATAGATAGGAGCAAGCCATGTCCCATTGACAAAGACATTCCTGGAGGCTCGTCCTCTCAACCGACGGAGAATTCAATACGGTGACAACTTGACGATTCCCCACCCTCGTGTGGCCACTTTCTGACCCAGACAGGGAGAGAGATTGCAGAGAAAACAAATTCACCTGTCTGAAAACCTTATTGGCATAGATCTCAACCTAGGTCAATTTATGTCCGAAGACTTAGGTAAAACTCAAATTGTCTCACTTTCTCTCGTACCGACCCCGTTGACCAGTATGAGGTTACGATACCGTGTTTTAGTGTAATAAGAAATTGAATCGAAATATATTGCAAAAAAAGAAAAATGTAACTTTGTGTCATATATTCATTCAATTTTGTCGAATACCTCAATTTTGATCGATATTATCTTTTCGCCGTGAGATTTTATGGTACCATTATCAATTATTTCAAAATTTTAAGCTGTCGGATAAAATCGCGATTTAATATTTATATATTTGAACATGTTATAACATATTATATATACACATATGTATATACGGTTCATAAACCAAGGAAAAAAGAAAACGAAAGAAAACTTTGACGCCATCAATCAAACGACTCGACTGACTCTTGGAAGGGCAAATGATATCTGGTCAAACCTACTAATCTCCCCGACGAGAACTTGAGCGAGTCGCGGCCCGAACTCGTCGGAACTCGCCCTCCGAACCGGTCTGACTCGCTCGCCCCGACCCTCCTCTTCTCCGAAGGCGGCGACGCGGACCGCACCTCCCTCCACGACTCCAGCTTCGCTCTCGTCTCAGCCACCGAGATCCAGAAACTCTCGAACGCCAGAGTCTTGTGACTGAACAGCGCCGACAGCCTCTCCTCGAACCGCTCGAGCCTCCTCAGAGCGCACACCAGCTCGACCGAATCGCCGAAGCTCAGACAACTCAGCCTATGTCCGAACTCGCGGACCCGGATTGAGATCGCCTCCATCGCAGACAGATAGTCCTCCGAAACAAAACCCGTCACCGCTCGTATCAACCCGTTGTCCTGCAGAGAAGAGAAAGAAACGCTATACAGGTCCGTTCCTCGGAGGATGTGATGAACAGGAACAGAGCATAGTTTCAGAAGATGAAGTCGGAGACGATGCTTACTCGGCACAGAGAATCGGGAATCTTGCACGTCTCTTCGATGAGATCGACGAGGGAGTCGAGCCCCTTGAGCAGGAGGGAGTTGGTGAAAGACGAGACGTTCTCTTCTGCTCTCTCCTTCTCCAACGCGCTCGAGGTGGAGCAGAGGAAATAACCCAAGACCCTCGACGTGGAGAGGAGGTTCTCGAGGTAACGGGCGTACCACCGGACCCATGAAGACAGCTCCCACATGAACGGCGTCGTCTCGTCCCTGAACTTGGACAGGTTCAGATAGTTTCTCCCTCCTGCAGCAGACGAGGCGGTCATTTTCTGACGCAAGTAAACTCTTTTTTTTTTTTTTTAACGATTTGGAATTTGACAAGTGAAGAAAGGCACAGCCTTGTACCTGTAGCGGGGTACACGGAGAGCTGGTCCTGGAGGATGAAGGAGCCACGGTGGACGATGTGATGGACGGCGATCAGGCACTTGGCAGCGACGGAGGCGTCCCGGGTGGACTGGAGGCGGTCCATGAGCGCGAGCACGAGGTGGGAGGCGGTGGCGCGGGAGGAGTGGCCGGTGGAGAGGAGGAGGTCGAGGTGCTTGAGCTTGGGAGGGGCGAGGGGGTCGTGGGTGGTGGCTCGGAGGAGGGGAAGTTGGAAGGAGGGCGGACAGCCGCCCCCCTGCCCGGAGGAGTGGAGGAGGGCCGCTTTTCCCTGGGAGGCCTTGTCCTTCATCATGCCCAAAAGGTCCTTGAGCTTCGCCGCGCGTCGACCCATCAACTGAAGAATAAGACGGCCGCAGCGCGGCGGCGGTAATCTGATGTTGTGGTTATGAGGTTAGTGGCTGAATGGGACAAGCAACGTTCGCCGCTCTCCAGAGAAGTGGGTTGGCCAGTTTGCCTAGCGGGATGAAGACTCGGAAGTGGGTTTTTAATGGAAGACCACGTGGTCTGTCCCTTTTTGACTTTTCCTTTACCTTACCCACAGAAGCCAAATTGAGAACAAGAAATGGGGAAAAAAAAATCATGGATAAAGCCAATCGTTGAAATTACCAAAAAGATTCGACCAAATTTTTTTTTATACCAAAAAGCAAAAGAGTAAGTGAGATTTGCCCCTTAATAACGGCAATATATATAATTATATGTACGTGCCCCTCTCTTTTTAATTATGTTATGGCAGTTTCCGAACAGAGGATAAGGATGCACGGGCGACAAGCTAAGCATCATTGATATCGATATGCGATACGACATGATATGATACATCAACACGTTATTTTTCAAAAATAGAGAATTTCAATATGTTGGAACACGTATATTTTTCTATATACATAATAAATTATCATTTATATGATTATTTCAATCTGGTTAATTTATTCAAATTCACAAATAAATAAATAACAATAAAAGAGCCTAGAATAAATTTACACCAAAAATATTAATCCACCTTAGCATCATTCATTGTTTTGAATTGACAAATTCAACTATATTCCATTCTAATAATCCATAAAGCTTGGAGAGAAAAAAAAATCAATCTACATTTCACCATTAAATTTTATATTTTACAATGAGTCTAGCAAAAAGAAATAATCCACATTTCACTTAAATTTACATTGGCAAAGTTTTTTTTTTTTAAAGAATATTAGGTTTTTATAAATTTAAATTTTTATCCCTAAAGAACCCTGCGCGTGTCGAAAGAGTTTATCACATGTCCAAAATCCGACACACGTCTGACACCGACACGGAGGCCTCCAAAGAGGGTCCGTACTTTTTAGACAACACGTAACGGCCTTTGGGTAAAAAAGGTAATCTCAAAGACATCAACTTTAGGATCTACGATTATAAGCAATTCAAGCCTATTTACATGGAAAATTGACAATCTATCATTTAGACGGTGTAGGATTCCTTCGGTATAAATAAAAATAAAAATCTCATTAGGATTAGTAGTTTCGACATTGTCGATTCGACGGCGAAAGCAGTCTTCATCGAATTGATTAGCATAATTGGGCAGTGGCAGCAAATTGACCATTTTCCGTTCAATTTTAAGGGGGCAAATTGATAGTTTTCCTACGCTTTAAATCAAATTAACATTGAGTCAATCACCGACAGGATGCGGCCATTTGTTTTGTCCCTGTAACTATTGACCTTGACAAGTAGCTACGGCCACGGGCCGGTTCGGAATCAAAACCGGCCTGTTGATCACGTTGAACCGGCCCGTATGGTACGGGCCGGTTCAGGTTCACATGGTGAGGGGCGGTGGCTGAGTCGGAGCACCGGCGGATGTAGACAGTGGAGAAGCCAATGGGGAAGAAGAGGACCACCAAAAGGACGACGACGAGTGCCAGATGACGAGGTAGTACGACCAGGAATGTCCACGTCTCGTTCTTCAAGGAACGACCAAGTCCGCAAACGGAAGCAACCCCCTTTTAAGCATTAAAGGGAAGTATCCCCACCACAGGCCAGCTCTGATTCATGAACTGAAGTGCCAGGACTGGTGCTGGGCCGAGCCGAATCGGTCCAAGCCGATCGGGTTCGATTGGACCGGATCGTCGACTCAGGTCGCCCGGACCTACCTATCGATAAAATACATTTAATATTTCTGTGATTGAACGAACCCATGGTCAAATACATTTAATATTTCTATGATTGAACGAACCCACGGGGCCGTATTCCTTTCCAACCCCACTTGATTTCGTTTTCGATCTTAACGAGTAAGTTATTCCATGCATACCCGAGTCCAACATATTTACACCTTTCACGACAAAGGATTTACAATTATATGCCCCGGACTCATCAAGAACCATAAATTTTACTCACTATCAACATTTTTTTATACTATGTATTAGGGATGATCGGTTTCACCCTAAAACCAGGAAGTGCCCACTAAAAGTTAGTTCCACAAAATGGGAACCGAGAATTGCCCATTGGATCCATAGACCCACCAGGGATCAAGACCACCAGTCCGATTCGGACCAATCCGATTTCCGGGTTGGTCCATGGAACCGGCTTGCTTCGTGGCAAGGATGATTCGGTGATTTTTTAGAAGTATTTTATTCTGAAAAGGTCGGCTAAATCGGTCCATCTTCTATACTCTGAAACATCAGCTTTAATACAAACCACCTCAGCTTTGCCTTGTGTTTCCAGAATATGCTCGATATGATCGACTAGATAAATCAAGGGGACAACAAAGCAGCAATGAGAAGTTCGAGCAAGCACACATGAAGCAACAATCGAACGAACTCAACTAATCGACAATGAAACCAAGACAACGAGCTCAACAATCAATAAGGAAGAATATTCAGTTTCATTAATGAAAAGCACGAGCAAACGAACTCGGCTAGCAAGCAACGATGAAAAGGGGAGGCGAGGCCGACTGCTAGGGAGGGCCGGAGGCGAGGCCGCGACTGTGATGCCGCGATGGAGGGCCGGAGGTGAGACTGAGTCCTCAACCGAGAGAGCGCGCATGGAGAGGTGTGGAGGCTTGAAAGGCGGGGGAGCGCGGCGGTTGGCCGACGATTGAAAGGTACCGATTTCTTTCTTTTACTAAAAGGAGTGAGAGAGCTGACATTTTAAAATATTTATGTATCGATTCGATCCAATGGTTCAAGTGAGCAATTCCAACCTGAAATCAAGAAGCAGCCGGTTCGGGCGGGTCTCGATTCTGTTGCACACCCTTACTATATATGTCTCATAATATATAATTTTATGACTGAAATGAAATTTTTTTAAAAGATTTAGGATTGAATTGAGTATTGTCAAAAGGTTTAGGACAGATACAATGGATGTCGGACTTTTTGAACAATTATCCTCAATTTTGTCTAAACGATTGTATCTCTCTTAATACATTCTCCCAATAGTCAAGCATATATCAAATCTTAATGAGATTTGTGACACTAGACTCATTAGTTGTCATAGACGAGTTCAAGAGACCTGATATTAATTATCATTCGTTTTAGTCGGATAAAGGACTAATCATATTTGATATAAGTTATTTTTTTAATCTAGCCGCGGAAAACTTGTTCTCAAGGAAAAGTTTTACTCTACTTTTGGGCGAGAAAAGCAAGATTAAGTAAATGAAGAAACAGTATCATAGGAAAAATGTAAATTTTCTGATTAAACCAATAATATCATAAGTTAAGAAAGAGAAATAAAAAAAAAATTCCGTGAATTCTTTCCCTGCGGTGGGGACTTGTATGTAAGGGTGTGCAACCGGATCGAATAAATTCGAAAATCGGACCGGACCGCCCAAAAGACCAATTCAGTTCTCGGTTCCAACATGAAAAGGTTCGGTTCCCAATTCCAAATTTTTGGAACTGGTTTAAACAAGTCCAGTTTCTAGCTTCAAGTGAATATCCACCTGAGAACCGAATCGGAATTGGAGCCGGTTCTTAGCTATAGTAAAAGCAACATAATTTCTCTAAGTTGAATACTTGAATCTAAAAGCAACATAATTTCTCTAAGTTGAATCTAACTTTGCCTTGCCTTATTTTTTTCTTCGCTCGATGGACTGGATTCTGAGCAGGACATGTTTGGAATTGAATGCAAGCTCAAACTCTAGTTTGTTAAACATTTGTGGGCATCTCCACAATCAAAATATGAGGTAGGGAAATTGAAAGCAGTCCCCTCAAACTCATGAATCGCGTACAGTTTCTCGTCAGATTATATGAGCAATCCCAAGAGTTGGTAACAGAGCACAGCACTGATATAACAAGCATCAGAGAGACAAACACTAACAGCGGCACAAGCAATGACTATTAAATGCGATAAAATTCCCGTCAGGACCAAGTGACAGCAGCTGCGACAGCGTCGCAGTGGTAAGACAGAACGCAACCGGAACTGCCATCGAAATTAATGCGGTCAGAACAATGTTCAAATAATAGGGGTCGGAACTTCGGTCGGTAAAGAGGCTGCGGGAATACCAATAGACTTATGGCAGCATAACACCGAAGATTCAGCGGCATGAACACTAATGAAGAAGTGCTAGCAGCAACAGAAATGGTGGAAAATTCCACTGGAGGAGCAATTGATTCTCGAACCGAAGTAGCTAAGAAGCAACCACAAGATAACTTTGAATCGTCACGATAGTTGTTTGAAGCGACAATTGGAACATCATTGTTGACAAGTAGCGTGTGATAGCAAAGACACTAAGACAACATCACTTGCCTGAAGCAAACATCTCCGGAGGAGCGCATGTGATCATTCAGTTTGAGGAGCCGCCGCAATGTACCTTTCTTAGAAATGTCAATTCGTTTCATTGAAAATGGGAGGAGCGCATCTCGTCGGACATGAGGCAGCTTCAAAATGCACATCGAAGATCATCTTCGAGAGATATGCCTCGAAGGGCAACTTATATAGTGCACCTTAGAAGGTGTCTTGCACATCTATGTGGAAATATGCTGGAGGATGGCTTCTGTTTGGTGCACCCAGAAGGATGGCTTATATTAGAGGTGATCCATAAAATGAATTGTATTCAATGTTCGGTGTGCTCCGGAGGGAGACTTCGATGCTCCCCGAAGGACGGCTTGTATTTCATGCTCCCAACAGGACGACGGCTTTTATTTCATGCAACATACGCATAACCCAACAAGTAAATGGAAATCACTACTTGGCAAGACATGAGTAGTTGCAGGGACACGCAAAGGGAATTACTTAACTACTCGACGGCTTTAGATTGATTGCTTCAATGCCAAGGCTTGGCGTAGAAAGAAGAATATCGACACCCTCAACTGAGCTAGTTGAGGAGCTGCATAAGTATCCACACCATTCCCCTTCCTGGGTTTTAGAGAAGACCGTATCCTCATGAAACTCCCAGGGCTTGTGACTTGACAGCCTCGGGGAGGAGAACAGGGATGTCGAACTCCGCCGGTAAGACTAGCCACTTGACAGTTCTCCCAAAGAGAGCTCAAGGAGACTAAGTGGTACTTGATTGGATCCGAACCCGCATGAAAGACCTTGTTTCAAAGCAAGTGATGGCACAAATTTTTAGTAGCAAAGACAATTGTGCGAGACATTGTTTCTAACCTCGCCGGAAGTTAGATTCACTACCACGGGAGAACGGCCAAGGTAAGTCGATAAGACGTTCCTTATCATTAACCATCAAACTACTAGTAGGGCACCAACACAGTTATTGGTGGATGTTAAGCAGGCAGTCCTAGGAAGTTGCTTTATAGTTACATAATCATTCTAGCCGGAGAGGCAAGTATATCCTTGATTCTTCCACATGCATCTTGTCAAGAGTTTCCTCTCTCAAGAGAGGTACTCTTATTTATAAAAGCTTGAAAATGGTTTGACATTTCTGCTAGTGCAAGAACCAAATGTCGAATGTCAAAAAGCTTTTCCCTGAAGTTCTTATGCTCTTTATGGTTCTTGGGAGTGGGCAATGATCAACCTCCAATTCTCTTCTCATGAATTATGAACATCAGAAATTTCTCGGACGAGTCGCCGAAGTAAAATAGGAAGTTAAAGCACTCATATAGTAGGTTGGAGGGAGCTAGCCAATGGAAAAATTACCAAAAAAATCCTAAACCTCTTGCAATCATGTCAATTCAATTCTAAGCTCTTTTTTTGTGCCAATTGAATCCTATACCTTTTGCAATTGTGTTAACTCAATCCAATTTGTCGACCAGAGCAGACGTGGACAATTTCTATTAATATTATTTTAATATTTTTCTTACTTTTACCTTTTCCTTTTTTCCCCCTTCCTACTCCTATAGTGGCTGGCAAGGTTGCCACAGCTTGCCGGCCATTGGGTGACGACCGATGTTGACCGCTTTGCGGCCCTCGCCGGCGAAGGTGGCTGCCTCACTTGCCGGCAAAGTGGATTGAAATGACATAATTGCAAAAGGTTTAGGAATTAGACCAAAAAAAATTTAGGAATTATAATAGATTTAGCACTTTTTTTTTTTATTACCCATTTTATCTAGCTGGTAATCCACTATGTTGCACTCTGACAAGGACTCCCGGAGGATGAAGAATGAACTCCATCTTACTACTAAAGCACTTATTTCTTGGACTTCGCGATTGAAGCTCCTTAAGGATTAACGGAGTATGCACAAATCAATGGCGATAAGTATGATCGGCATTTTACTGAGTAGCTCCATTTGATTTCCAGAACCGTTGTCAACGTGAACTTCACGGCTGCATGTTGCCACTCCTCTGCATCATCAACTAAATTCTAGGTAGGAAATTACTTTTCTTATGATAAAACCACTATCCTTAATTTTTAGGAATTCCTTTTCCGCTAAGAAGCCTTCTTATAAATTTGGGCAGGACTGCATAGTGTCGTGTTTTGAAGACTATATAAAGAACAAGTCTCTGACAAAAAAAAAAATATGTATATAAAGAGCAAGTCCAATCATATGTTGAAAAAAA
>JANUWG010000653.1:0-10925 GCA_025175695.1 Eugenia klotzschiana
GTCCAACACAGGCTAGATTGTTGGAACTAGATTTTTTTTTTTTCAGTCATCGCCAACACGATTTGTTTCACCCCGCGAGCACCGCTTTCGAAGCACAAAGGACTAGTTAGGAACCTTCCAATAGATAAAGAGGAAACACCAAATGAGATACACGAACGCATATATAAAGCTTTCAGGCTAGCAAGGGGCCACTTGAAAACTCAGCGAAGAATCACACTTGGAAAATCAAGCAAGAACCTAGACTTTTTGAAGAAATTCTGGTTTGCATCGAACAAGTTGCACTTGCAATTAATAATCTAACAAGCAATGATGCTCAAAAGTGTTGAGTTATGGTCCATACTCTCTATCGATAGGAAGACATCGGAGTCCTGCTCTCCAGTGAGCAGGCAAGGGTCAGGGACGATCTCAAGGGAATAGCTTCCCACAAACACCAGAGGACTTTGATAATTTGAGCCCATATTTTTCTATTGGTAGTTTAGACTTGGTTCCATGAAAAGCTATTGCTATATATATTATTTTTCTCTTGTCATTGAGGGATGCAAAGAGGTACGATGTGCTAATTATAGTGGAATTCTTTACTAGACGTAGCCCTAGTTTAAGAGTAAATCCGGATAAAACCTTATGTATCGATTTTTCCTTTCTCACTTTTACGCTTTATTTTGTGGTGATTATGTGCCGATTCCTAATAAAAAGAGGACCTTCCACGCACTAAATAAGGGTGTTTAACTCTAGCAGTTTCCTGTGCAATTTTGTCAGCTGAATTAGGTAATTAAATCACAGAGTTGGAGAAAAGTTCTTCTTTTGGTTTGAGTCGGACACATAACATGAAAGATGAGACATTTTGTTGGTCCTTTTTCAAGTTTAAGCCCATTGATTATCTGAGTCTAGGGTAGGTACTAACCCTAGGGAGATGCTAATTATTACAAGGACTTATGCTTGAAATGCATGCCATCTAAAGGAACTAAGCCATAGCCAGCACCTTGGACCTACCTTACCCAAAGAATTTGTTTAGGCTTGATAGGGAACTCTCGACACCCTCCAAAGATTGTGGACATTCATGTTTCTTAATTTTGTTACATTCACCTTATTATTTTAAGTTTGGCTTTATATATATATATATATATATATTGTGACCGAGGTGTCCGCGCGGTCGGCGAGCTTGCGCTCAAACCAGCGGTGAAGCACGATTAGTTTTCGGAAAGATCGTAGGACCCCACCACCACGATGCGTGTTTGACCAAGTTTGATTTTTGTATAATCCAAAAATTCCCTTAAAAAATGTGCTTTTTTTTTTCGGAACAGTCCGCTCTCCAGGCCGGCCTTGACTTATCTAATCCTCATCTTAAATTTTTTTTTTCCAAACGTCCACGATTCCTGCAATCAAGATTCAACTTGTCCAACTATTAAGAGATTACCTTAGTGGTGAATTTTTTCACTTAAAAAGAGGAAGATGGAGGGTTCGAATCTCTACCTTCGGAGGGAATTGGTAATTAATCTAATAATATCTTAGTAATTACCTTAGTATAGGAAAATTAATCCCACGTACAATTAGTAATTTACCTTCGGAGGGTTCGAATCTCTACCTTCGAATCTCAAGATGAAGGGTTGGAATCTCTACCTTCGAATCCCAAAATTCCACTATTATTAATCTAATAATATTTAATTGTGCGTGGGATTATATATCTCTTGAGTGATCATAGGATAAATTACTATATAGCAAGGAAAAAACTAAAGTTGCTTTTATGAGGGAGCCCATCACCCATATCGTGAGTACCCACCATCCTAAAGTTGTTTATCCATCCGTGCACTAATTTTGTTGGCCATAGAGAAGATTGTTTCAATTTGCATATCGGAGGCTCCAAATAACGCCGGGACACGCGGTTTTCAGTAAAAATAGTCGTGCATCTCTGTCCTCTCGTATATGAGAACAAATCAACAAGAAGACCAACAGGTGAACGAACTACCTGAAAACACTGTTATGAAATTTTAAGCTGACAGTCTGATCTTAACAATTGTTCTCTTGATTAGTAGAAAGCAATTATTAAGATCACTTGATTGGGACATTTCTAGTAATTATATGTCTCTTGAGTGGGTTGCGCGGTAGACTATTATAGAGCAAGGGAAAAACAACTTCTCAGAGGTTGGGGATGAACCTTGGAGGAAGCCAGCAAAGTTGTCTTTCGTCAGCCCACGACTTACTTTTGTCGGGCCGGCCACGCGGTCTCAAGTGAAAAAAGTCTCTGTGTTCACACGCCTTTAGTTGTCTCTCTGACAATCCTTATACGAGGTCTTCGGTGAAAAAAGTCTTTGTGAGGTCTTAATCCTCATTAAGATCACTTGATTTTTTGTTCCCAATTGAGTAAGAACTTTCAAAATATAGCTGAATAGGGTGACTTGCTTACTCAACAGAGAATGATGCACAGTGTTATATAGGAGTGCAACCTCAATTTAAGATGGGTTCGTCCACTTCCATGCTCAACCGTCAGTCCACACCGTACAATGCCATTGCTACCGCTTGTCAAACACTACGAGGCCAACATCGTGCCATTGTTGTCGTCCACCACACTGGGGCTTGCGACTATCTCTCTTGCTATACCCAACCTCCGTGACCTACGCATGAGGCTGCCGCCTTGGGTCCGAGGTCTCGCAACCTCGAATCTGAGGTCGCAACCTCTTGATTCAAGGTAACGAGACCTCAATTCTGAGATTTATGCCTCAACTAGTCATAAAGAGAGACGACAGACAATGAGTTTGAAGGTGATGGTGGTCGATTTCGTGGTTAGTGGTGGTGGAGATGTAGTATGCTCATGGTTGGCGGTGGCAGTCACGTTAGAAAGTATTATTTTCATACATATTATATGTCGTCCGAGTGGTCCTAAGTTAAGTTATTACTTGGTAAAGAAAAAACTACTCAGAGGTGGGGGTAGGGACAACCATTTCGAGGAAACCAGCAAAGCGTTCCTGATTAGTGGAGCCCAAGGCCAGATGACAAGAATCCACCGTCCCAAAGTTGTTTCTCCACTACTTTTGTCGGCCACGAACAGTCTTGTGTCCATCAGAGAATCCCAATAAGGCGTTGGTCAAAATAAGTCCGCATGTTACACCTATATACCTATCTTGGTCAATATTTGAGCACCATGTTAATCTAATTTTAATATTTACTTGTACACTTGATTGTGCGTGGGATTATATATCTCTTAAGTAGTAATAGGGTAAATTACTTTATAGCAAGGAAAAAACTAAAGTTGCTTTTACGAGTGAGCCCGTGGCCTAGATCACGAGTATCTGCCACCCTAGAGTTGTTTGTCCATCCATAGAATAATTTTGTCGGTCACAGAGAAGCTTGTTTCAATCAGTAAATATCCGAGATTTTGTTTTCAACAAAAGAGTCATGCATCTCTGTCCTCATTTTGTTTTCAACAAAAGAGTCATGCATCTCTGTCCTCTAGTATATAAGAACAAATTAACAAGAAGATCAAATGGTGAACGAGCTCCCAATCGGTTCTGATTGTTTGAACTTCATCATACCAATGCCTTCGTCATCGAAATCCACGCGACCTTACGATATCTTCTTGAGTCAAGGGAAGAGATCCGTAATAACTTCGTCAGCCATCTCTATAATTATTAATAGATCTATATTTTTTTTTGACTGATACAGTTGGTTGTGCAGAAAGACCGAAGGACGGTCCGAATAGTTCTACAATTATTAAGATATGTCTCTTTAGGGGGGTCATGTGGTAGATTATTATATAGCAAGGGAAAAACAACTTCTCCGAAAAGTTGCTTGTCCATCTGTCAGTCGTCGTAAATTTTGAGGAAGCCAGCAATAAAGTCCTTTTTTTATCAGCCCACGACTTACTTTTGTCGGCCACGCGGTCTTCAGTCAAAAAAGTCTCTGTGTTCGCACGCCTTTACATGTCTTGGTCCATACTTAGCCAGTGCCAATTTTCCAAAGTCTCTGTTGTCTAGCATAAGGATCAATCAAGTGGTGAACGAACTCATGGGCTTCCCCATGCACCGCTACATATGTATGTGTCGTGTTAAATCAGAGTGCGTGTTTATCAACGTGGTGAATTGAGATGTTACAGAAAATAATTTTCCTTTCTCAAAAAAAAATAAATTATTTTTTCTAGATTTAAAAAGATATTTCTCATTGACTAAAATACATTTTCCTCTACCATATATTTTCTGCCCCTCAAATACTAAAAAAAAGGAAAAAAAAATTTCGTAAAATAAACGGAATCTAAATGAGCTTTTATTATTGTTCAATCCAGAAGTGACCTCTTTTCTTTTGGTAATTAAATATCGAAATTTGAGGCTTTTTTGAAGGACGAAGCCTTTAACAAAAAAAATTTCACAAAAACTTAAATTCATATTGCGGCCCTCTTCCGTTGTTGGCGAGGCCTCGGCAACCCTCGCTCGAGGTCGAGAGGGCCTGATGACACTTGCCTATGGCTAGTGATGGCCTGGCGATCCTCATCGTCACAGTAAGAAAAAAAGTAAGAAACGAAAAGAGGAGAAAAGAAAAAAAAAACTTTAAAAAAATTTCCCCAAAAAATAAAATTTTATTGAAGATCGTTTACGTCAGCACCAACAGCAGTGATTTTTTGGCCAAAATTAACCGGACAAATTCAATTAGAAAAACGTAAAAAAATTTAGGATTCAATTCGTAAATTTAAAAATTTTAAGACTAAACTAATAAAAGTACTGTACTTTTAAAACTTTTTGGATAATTTTTCATTTATATATTTGCACAGTCCATGTTATAGTTTTGCTAAAGCGCATTGCAGTAAGATCCATCGAGCTATTGCCTATAAACTGCTCTATATCATAACTACTATTACATCGAATGCATATACTTAATTTTTTCATAGAGTTTGCGGATGTTTTACGGGTTTTCGGGATTGCCAGGTCTTTCCGGTCATGCTAATAATTGTGTGTGTAAAAAAAACATGAAATAACATATTACATACTTACTTGTGCCCTTTAATCTTTTATCTTTTGAATGGTCCTGTGTCGAATATTTATTGATCAGTTGTCCAAAAGGAAAAGCAAAGAAAAGACAATTAGTCGGAGGTTGGGAATTCCCCTTTCCAGAGGAAGCCAGCAAAGTTTTTTTTTTTCCTCATTGGTGAGCGTATGACCAATATGACAAAGAATCCAACGTCCTAAATTTTTTTTTTATACCGAAGTATCCAGGCAGCGCCGGGAGCCGAAACTCAACCACGCGTCGACACGCCCTCCTAGTCCTCGGGAAGAACTGGCCGCAGGACCCCATCACCGCGGGCCCCTCACTTAAAACATCAAGTGGACGCGCAGTCTAATTATCCTTGCCACACGACCACCCAGTGGGTGGTACCATCGTCCTAAAATTGTTTGTCAGTTTGTGCAATAATTGAGTCCATTGGGGCCTGTATTGATCTATGCTATTCATTGCTTTTGTCGGCCACAAAGTAATCAGACAATTCGAATAACGCGGTGAAAATAAGTCCCGGTGTTCACACATTCAGATGTCTTAGTCCACCCTCCAGCACCGCACCGCCATTTACCAAAGTACTAAACCAAGTCATGCATCTCTGTCCTCTAGTATAAGAATAAATCAACAGGAAAATCAAGTGGCCAACGAATTAGCTGCAAACACTTTATCAAATCTTAAGCTAGTACTCCATCATCCAATGGCTTCTTCATCCAAACCCAAAAGGATTTACGATGTCTTCTTGAGTTTCAGAGGTGCGGACCTGCGTAAGAACTTCCTCGGCCATCTCTACAAAGCTTTAGTCCAGAATGGAATTTACACTTTCCGGGATAGCGAGGAACTGAGGAAGGGAGACCAAATATCGCCGGTGCTTATGAAGGCCATTGAAGAATCATGCATCGCAATCATCGTTTTCTCGAAGGATTACGCTTCCTCACAATGGTGCTTGGAAGAGGTGGCGAAGATTATGGAGTGCAAGGAGCAAAAGGACCTCACCGTTCTACCAGTGTTCTATAAAGTAGACCCAAAAGAAGTGAGAGGGGGGAGACAGAGTTATCAGAGAGCTCTGGCTAAGCATGAGTTCAAGTTTGGGAAGGGTTCAGAGAAAGTGAAGAGATGGAAGAAAGCTCTTTTTGACGCCGGTAGCTTGTCTGGGTGGCATTTGAATGATGGGTAAGTTGAGTAGAGTTCATGTTTTGTGTAAGAAACTAATCTTTACAAGTAAGTAGAAATATGTTTGTTAAAAAAATTAATGAATCGACACACACGTGATTGTAAGTATAAAATGATAACACTAGATCTCTCCTTAACACTTGTTAAGTGGCGTTATTGCACTTACCCCATTTGCCTATTCAATTTCCTAAAATGATACTACAACTTATTTTTCCGTTTTCTCAGAGACGAGTCAGAGCTTATACAAGAAATTGTGGAGAATATCTCCACTTACCTAGCCCGAACACCTTTGCAGGTTGCTAAGCATCCGGTTGGGATAGATTCTCGAGTTGCTACGCTGAAATCGATGTTAAATCTTGAGTCTGATTATGGTGTTCTCATGGTGGGTTTATGGGGACATGGAGGTATAGGGAAGACAAGTTTAGCAAAAGCTCTTTACAATGCTGTTTTTAGACAATTTGAGGGTTCATGTTTTTTGGCAAATGTTCGAGAAATTTCAAAAGATAGCAGGGGTTTAGTTACTTTGCAAGAAACATTACTAAATGATATACTACCACAACGAGGATTAAAAGTATCCAATGTCGATGGAGGTGTTCATCTAATACAACGTAGACTTGGTCGCAAAAAAGTTCTCCTCATCCTTGATGATGTGGACAACTTGTGCCAGATAAATTTTTTAGCTGGAGAAAGCAACTGGTTTGGCGATGGAAGTAGGATTGTCGTTACTACAAGAGATAAGCAGTTGCTAACTTGTCATCGGATAGATCAAGATCATGTGTATGAAGTTAAAGCACTAGATGGCAATGAAGCTCATGAGCTGCTTAGAAAGCATGCCTTTCAGACGCACCAAATTAGAGCCGAACTAGTGGATAGTGCTCTGAATTATGCTAAAGGCCTTCCTTTAGCACTTGAGGTGCTAGGTTCCTCGTTATGTGGTGCAGGAGAAGTTGTATGGAAAAATACACTTGAGAAACTTTCTAGGAATCCTGAAAAAACCATTATGAATGTGCTCATTGTGAGTTTTGATGGACTAGATGAAAATGAGAAAGGGATCTTTCTCCACATTGCCTGCTTCTTTAAGGGGTGGGCAATAGAGTATATAGAGAAAGTTCTTGATAGTTGCGAGTTTCAGGCAGCTGTAGGATTTGATATTCTCATTAAGAGATCCTTGATAAGGATTGAGGGCGCATCCGTACAAATGCACGATTTGATTCAAGCCATGGGCATGGATATTGTGAACCGAGAATGTCGAGATGATCCCGGAAAACGCAGCAGACTATGGTTGTATGATGATGTTGTCGATGTTCTGTCACGTGATGTGGTAAGACTTGTGAATAATAACAAAATTCTGCTAGTTATTTTTTGCTCTAATTACTATGAATGCATAACCTGAATAATATTGTATATATAGGGAGATTGTGCTGTAAAATCCATAGTGTTGAAGCTACCTAAGTCGACAGAGATATGTATCAGTCCAGATGCTTTTACAAAAATGAGAAGGCTGAGATTGCTAATCTTGCGCAACGTGCGAGATTCTTCCCAAAGTCCTATATATCTCCCTAATGAGCTTAGATGGTTTGAATGGCCTGCATGTGCTAACCGGATTCCAGAATTTTCGGGCCCGAAGAAATTAGTGGGACTTGATATGGGCGAAGGCAATGTTACGGGGGTTGTAAAACAATTTAAGGTAAGCATTTATTTACGTAGACCTTTTTTATTACCTACTTCATTTGTGTTGTGTATGCGTATTATATGTAGTACACAAAAGGAAGTGGGTGTTCCCCGTTTTAGAATCAACTTCTCTAAATTCTTTCAAAATGACCCTTAATACTTGCGTTAGAAATATTCTTACGTGCAGCAAATTGGCATTTGAAAACTTAAGCGTAAACAACCTTGTTAGAAACAAATGAACAGCAGAAGGATATTTCACAAATATATGTGGAAGCGAAAGATATATCAAGATCACCTCTGTTACTTTACAAAAAAAGATCGAATGTAAAGGCAACGCAAATATGACGAACAAACCAGTTGATATGGAGCATAAAAATAAAACGTGCAATGAGTAGCTGGCTGAGTAGTTAAGCATTTGATTTGGACCCGACAAATCAGATATCATAATCCCAGCGTCTTCTACTCAAAGTAACCTTAGAGACCAGGTAATCATCAAGTGACGGAGCCTTACCTAATGCATGTAAGTAAATGGCAGGACTTGAATTAGCTCGGTCGAAGGTTTGAATGCATTGCGCTGTAAAACAAGGCAATCTTAATAAATGCTTAAATCAGTGCTTAAGGGGCAGCGTCTCTATAAGTAGACAAAATAAAAATATTTATTAGAAACTTCGCCTGTAATGCGTGTGCGATTGAAAATAATTTGATCTATGTGTATTTGTCATCTCTAAATGCATTCTCTTACCACATATATGTAGATTTATAATTACTAGTAAAGTTTCTAAGTGTATACTTATTTCTCAATACAACATGTAACTCTCACAAAATCAATTCATTGTAACTTTTAATTAAATGTTAGTTTCGCTGCTTTTGCAGGACTTCCAACAATTGAAGTACATGACTTTCAGTTTTTGCGACTCCCTAGTTCGTATCCCTGACCTCTCGTGTACTCCAAATCTCAAGGAATTGGTTATTCGTAATTGCAAAAACATGGCAGAAGCCCACGAGTCCATTGCATATCATGAGAAGCTAGAGGTGTTGGATTTGGAAGGGTGCTCTCAACTTAGTGTTTTTCCAAATGTGCTCAAATCAAAAAATCTCCGGCGTCTTGGACTTGCATATTGCAAAAAGTTTGAAAGGTTCCCTGATATTCCATTTGAACTGGAAGGCCTGAAATGGATTCATTTAGAAGGGACCGCTATTAAAGAACTTCCTGCATCAATAGAAAATCTCGTCTCTTTGGAGAAAATGTATTTATATGATTGTAAGAACCTAGTAAGTCTTCCGTCAAGCATATACAAGTTACAAAACATGGAACAATTGATGCTTTGGGATTGCCCAGCGTTAATTGGGTTTCCAAAGTATGAAGATTCAGCTGATCCGTCTATTGAGACTGGGCTTTCAAGTTTACGATGGTTAGATCTGGGTGGATGTAATCTATTCGAAGTGGGGTTTCTTGAGAATCTTTCCTGTTTTCCATTGTTGGATTATTTAAATCTGTCGAGTAACAATATTACTTTCCTTCCAACATCCATCAATAAGCGCGATCATTTGTCTACCTTGGAAGTTGCAGATTGCTATCAATTACAAGAGATTCCCCAGCTTCCACCATATTTGTATTCCTTTTCGGCGCTTAATTGTGGATCTCTGCAAAAAGCTGAAGATTGCATTTCATCTTTTGTCCGTAGGGCTTTGAACGCGGTTTATGATTCCGAGCGTTTCGAGGTTAGATTCTGTCTCCCTCTCTTTCTCTCGCTCACACGCACATATTGATGTGGAGTGTGTGCTGGATCCTGTGGGTGCTGGTATGTTGCAAAAGAATAATATCTGAAGTGGTTCTGCACGTATATGCATATAATGGAGGTGGCTTCCGTTCTTTGATAGGAAAGATTTCTATCACATGAGACTTGCATATCAGCGTAAGCAAGGATTTATAGAGCTCTAGTTAGAAGTGGGATTCGCAAGGACTAATCACTAAACTCACATTGAACTCTTCTAATAAACATGAGTACTTTCTAATGCTTTATCTTATAACAGCTTCCTTGGGAGTGCTTTGTTTGGCTCCCTGGAGGAGAGATGCCAGAGTGGTTCCTCCCTATTGAAGAAGGTTCGGTATCCTTCGAGGCTTCAAAGGACTTGTTCGGCAAGTTTTTTGGATTGGCTCTCTGTGTCGTTGTCAATGAACAACGTGAACAGCCACTCGCACTCCAATTCCAATGCGTAGACATAAAACAATCCGTCAATTGCCAAACCAACATACCTCGTGCGTGGGAATTCGAGCCGTTGGATTCGGATCATATCTGGTTTCAGTTATTAGCCCCATCTAGTGCGTTTGGACCAGTCAATTTTGATCAAAGTGATGGAAGTTATGTGCAATTTAGGATTTCGGTGATGGGCGACTGTGTGAAAAAGTGGGGAATTAGAATATTATGCAAGCAATTGGACAACGTTTTAAAGGTTGAGATTCAAGATAATCGGCTAATAGATCCATCTTTACTATACGAGGTTGGTCATTACTCAACAGGTTCAGAAGCCCAGAGTTCACATGAGCCCGAAAACAGTCCCATCGAAACAGATCTCCACAAAAACTTGCAAGATTGTCAAATGAGGACCGATGAACAGAATCGAACAGTATCAAGGAGAAACCAGAAGCTTTTCTCCCTCCAGTCATGGGAACAAGGTCCATGTGGACTTCTAATTCAATTGGCAGAGATGAGTATTGCAGCGTTGGCTCGCTGCTTTTGCTGTTAAAATGATCGAAACCAGCTAAGGAGCCAATTCGTAGGTAAGTGAGTTCGCTCATCCGTTTTTTCTTCTTCTTCTTGTTTTCTCGTCTTCATCTCTTTCCTTTGTTATTAGTTTTCCTCCCTCGATCTTCTTTCTTTTTTCTTTTTGTTGTTGCTAAGTTTCATTTCTCTGCCATAGGCAAACTTAAAGTTCGAACTCCATCGACGCCACTTTCAGCATCACAACTGATCATCTTCCATCCGGTACCACCGAGCTCCGACTAGTGAAAGATCACCACCTGCCATCGGTGGCGATGATCAGGAGAAGTTCATCTTGAGAAATAGTCCCTAGCAAACCGACGGGGGCGACGGACTACCACCGCT
>JANUWG010000654.1:0-10922 GCA_025175695.1 Eugenia klotzschiana
ATTTTGTCAAGGAATGAAATGGCCGTTTCAGGAGTGAGCACTCCTGGACCGAGCATTCCACCCTGTTTCTAGGAAACAACGAGTGAAAAAAAGGGAATCGCGCACGGAATAACAACTCCGTTGCAAGTCAATTCCTTTTTACTACGCGACCCCGACGCAGAAGGTAGAGACAGCTGGATTGGAAAACAGTTAATTCCGTTGCAAGTCAATTCCTTAGCGGAACTTTTCACTTTCAAAGCCCATGTTCTCATTTTCGATCTGTCGTGTTTTCATTATGGAAAACAGTTATAAAAAAATCTTTTTTTTTCAATTTCTCTTATTTCATTTGAAGACTATTTTCAAAATATCAATACATTTTTTTGTCTAATGCTTTTGTTTTCAAATGAGATTGAAAATAGAAAGCATAACTTGTCACCTGTTGCGCTGGCCGTGATTTACTCCGAAAGTGGTCGAGAGAAAAGAGCGCTAGAAGCCTACACATGCTGAGTCAAGGTCAGTCATTGAAAGTTGACTTGACAGACTTCGAGTCTTCTTTTGTTTTGTTTTTTTTGTTTTTGGGGTCAAAGAGTCTTCTCTTGGTTGGTAACTACTACAGTGACTTGCTTTAGAATTGAGGAAAGCAAAAGGGTCGAATTCTTAACAAACGCGACACAACAAGCTAGTTAATAAGCACTGTGCGAAGCACATGCCAACTACATAGAAGTCGAAACTCCGATAACTTATTCTAGATGCGGGAAGCTACTATATCTGTCTATCCGGAGGTAGCCAACCGAAGTTAATGTAGAGTCTACCTTCTTCACCGTTACCCTCTAAATTGAGAGAAAATATTTTTTTTTCTTTTCTTCCCAAAGAATACCCCCGAAATTTTACGTCCCTAAGTTTAGACAAAGTGGTTTAAGGACTTACTTAGGTCCATACTTGTTTTATAATTGGGGAAAGCAAAAGGGTTGAATTTCTTAATAAACCTGACACACGGGCTGAAATAAGATTTAGATAAAGTTCCAATCTTAATCCCTTAACCAACGTAAATTAATAATAAGTATATGAACTTTAAATTTGTCTACTCAAGAGTTTGGATGAGTTCTCTAGTCAAGTTTCTACTGCTTCAAACCCAATTAGTTGAAGCTAAAGGATTGGGATAAGTTCACCTAAAGTGTCATAATTTTTATACAATGTTCACTTAAGTGTTATAACTTAAGTACCACATGGAAGTAAAATCGATCACTTGAGTTCAATTCCGGCAAATCATCACACATGAATTTTTTTTTATTTATTTTTCAGTCAAATGGTGATTTCTTAATATTTTATATTTATTTTGAATTTTTTTCATTTTCTTTGCTTCTTTTTCCCTTGGCCAGCGACGGTCACCGGCAACCCTCACAAACCAAGGGAAAAAAATGGAAACGAAAAAGAAAAACCAAAGAATTGAAAATTTCAAAATTTTAAAAAATTGTCTGAGCCGTCCATGTCGGATTTTCAATGTCACATAGGATTTCTTGGTGGAAAATTACCGATGTCATTTAAGTGATCAATTTTTCAAATTTACGGCACTTAAATGAACGAAAAAAACAGTTATAACACTCAAATAATTGCTATGTGAAAGTTAAGATACCATGTGAACTTATCCCTAAAGTATTCGTCAAAACCGAGAGTTTTGACATAGAACATGAAATTCTCTGAAATTTCAAGGTGTTTTAACATTCTTTTGTGGTTATTCTACGTATATGTAGCACATTTAGTCCATGTGATGACAACTGAATCAAGTTTTCGTGAATAGTAGAATACGAGTTGATTTTTAAAGGATGACTTCATAATTGATTGATGGGTTTACTCATGTCGAGATTTTTCATCATTTCTTGGATGATTTTGTTTTGATTTATCGAGTATATACAAGACTTAATTAAGCATTTATTGGATTTGACTTCAATTTCCATGTTTTTTTTTCGTGGTTTTTTATCATGTAACCTACTAAACAGATAATGAGGTTGAAACACCCAACATTGGTATTACCGCCAACGGGAGGGAAAATCTTCATACTTTGTGCAATGGAAACGTACACACTTTGGATTCGTTTGTACGGCCCTATTCTTGATTTCTTCAGGACATAATGTCAATCAAACATTAACGGGTCATCTTCTTCGGAATTCCTCACCCAAATTGGTCTATGCAGATCATATTCGTCAACAAATGTACTTGGGATTATTTGGACCGACATGTCGCGCCCAATTTGTATTTAAATTTGCAAATTGATATTCTACCTTGAAACAATAATATAATGATGTCCATAAATTCCCATGCTTTAATCAATGGAATGCACTAAAGTATTATATGACTCTTCAAAGTCAAAAAGGGAACCTTTTTAAAAAGTTAAAAGAGGGTTCTTTTGCTAGAACTTTGCCGTGATACATGGGGCGGAATGGCCCACGAACTTGGCCTGCACGGCTGAGATTTGACTTACGAAGACTCCCTGTACAAGTAGAATCATAATCGAAGCATTTAAATGCCAATTACAGCGAAACCTGTTTATGCTCCTGAAAATTCCTTTTTCCTCAACTTGCTTACATTCTTCAGATATCAATTATGATCTCACATCTGAATACTATGAAGCCTCTCAACTTGTCCTTTCACGAGTTCTCATCGTCGTGTCGTCTCTTTTTCACATGCGTAGTGCTTTTGCCTTGCGTTAGCCTGGTCGCTTCGGCTAATAACGCGACGGACAAGCTCGCGTTGCTTGCATTCAAGGCCGCGATAACTGAGGACCCTTTCGGGGCGCTGAATTCATGGAACCATACGACCGACCACTGTCAGTGGTACGGTGTCACGTGCGGTCGCCTGCACCGCAGAGTCACGGAACTAGACCTACAAGCCCTTCAGCTTTCTGGATCCATCTCCCAACACATTGGAAACTTGAGCTTCTTGAGAGTCCTGATCCTCAACAACAATAGTTTCCATCAAGAAATCCCGCAACAAGTCGGCCATTTGCGCAGTTTACGTGTCTTGCGATTATATTACAACGCATTGGAAGGCGAAATCCCAAGAAACCTGTCGGGTTGCACTCGCCTTACATGGCTCAGCCTAGGAGTCAACCGACTGGTCGGAGAAATTCCCATCGTGCTTGGTTCTATGCTGGAGCTTCAGTATCTTTCTTTACATAGGAACCATCTAGCGGGAACTGTTCCTTCATTTATCGGAAACATGTCATCGTTAGAGGATCTCGTTCTGAGTAAGAATGAATTAGGCGGGGAGATACCCCAAGCTCTAGGAAAACTAACCAAACTCGAATGGCTTCTTTTAAACCGTAATAGGTTGTCTGGCGAAGTTCCTCCATCTATCTTCAATCTTTCGTCTATGAGGGTATTCGACATCAGTCTAAACCAGATAGGAGGGAACCTTCCTCCCAAGCTAGGTTTCACTCTTCCAAACATCGAGAATTTCAGCATTTTCACTAACCGATTCACCGGAGGCGTTCCTCGGTCAATGTCTAATGCAACCGATTTAGAGGTGCTGCAACTCACTGGGAACAATTTCTCCGGGAACATGCCTCCTTTGGACCGCTTAAACAAGCTCCAAATGTTGGCCATCGGTTTCAATTATCTGGGAAGCGGGGGATATGGTGATTTCAGCTTCCTTTGCTCGTTGACTAACGCCACCACTCTACGGATCTTGTTCATACAGGGAAACAGTTTTGGCGGGACGTTGCCCGAGTGTATCGGTAATTTCTCCATTACTTTCCGGGAGCTGTGGCTGGGCGAGAATCTTCTATTTGGCACGATTCCTCAAACAGTCGGAAATCTGGTCAACTTGGAAAGGTTGAAGTTGGACCACAACAGGTTTTCAGGTACGGTCCCCTCGGTTTCGGGAGATCTTCATAGCCTAGTGGAACTGGATTTATCGAATAACAAGTTTTCCGGAGCAATTCCTTCTTCAATAGGAAGCCTAGTGAACCTGGCGCAACTCCACCTCGATCACAATAACTTTCATGGCTACATTCCTTCGCGTCTATCGGAGTGCCAAAGGTTGGTGGTGCTTGATCTTTCTAGTAACAACTTGAATGGTAGTATACCTCCAGAGTTCATAGGCCTCCCATCCCTGTCCATACTTCTAAACTTGTCTCGGAACCATCTCACTGGTGTCCTACCTGAGGAAGTTGGGAAATTGAATCTTTTGGCTCAACTGGATGTCTCTGGAAACATGTTGGACGGCGACATTCCAGCCAGTCTTGGCAGTTGTGTTGGATTGGAACTGCTCAAAATGCAGGAGAACTCTTTTCAAGGCTCCATTCCTTCATCTATTGGTATGTTGAGGAATGCCAAGGAGCTAGATCTGTCACACAACAATTTATCTGGTCAGATTCCGGAGTTTTTCGAGGCACTTCACTCCTTGGAGATCCTGAATTTGTCGTACAACAACTTTGAAGGCGCTTTACCGACTAAAGGTATCTTTAATAATGTCAGCGCTACTTTTGTCTTCGGAAATGACAAGCTTTGCGCAGGAATGCCCGAATTTCATCTCTCGAAATGCAGCTCTAGAAACTCTGGCCGAAGACTAATCCCTAAGTGGAAGATCGCCATCATGATTTTTTTCGGGGTTCTTGGAATAGCTCTTGTTCTTGCTCTTGCGTACTTTCGTTGGTTGAAGAAGAAGAAAAGAGCAGAACCAGCTTCAAATTCCAAAGATGATTCATCATTGAATCTTTCTTATGGAATTCTCCTTAAAGCAACCGACGGGTTTTCTTCAAATAACTTGATCGGGGTCGGCGGTTTTGGATCTGTTTACAAGGGAGCCCTCGATGAGAATGGAACTGTCATTGCTGTGAAGGTTTTTAATTTGACGCTTCATGGTGCTGTGAAGAGCTTCATAACCGAATGCGAGGCTTTAAGGAACGTCCGACACCGTAATCTTTTGAAAGTCCTAACAGTATGCTCGGGCGCTGATTACAGCGGCAATGAGTTTAAGGCCTTGGTTTATGAGTTCATGGTCAATGGCAGCCTCGAAGATTGGCTACATCCGAGTCCATCATCAGCTGAAGTGGATAGGAATGCGCAGAAATTGCGTCTCATCCAGAGGATAAATATTTCCATCGACGTTGCTTCAGCGTTAGATTATCTCCATAACCAATTGCAAAGCCCCATTATCCATTGTGATCTGAAGCCAAGCAACGTCCTGCTAGATGCTGAAATGGTTGGACATGTTGGAGACTTTGGTTTGGCGAAGGTCGTGATTGAATCCACTGGTGACACTAAAGCAAAAATGAGCTCTGCTGGTGTAAGAGGAACTGTCGGCTATGCTGCTCCAGGTGAGTCTCCTCTCCTCTGTCCCCTAAAGGCAAACTGACATGTAATATTCAATAAAAATTCAGTAAGTGTGGGCGCGCTATTTCCTTCTGCCTCAACTGGTTCTGCTACTATCACTTATCTATTATTTGCAATTCGAATGGAGCGCAGAATATGGAATGGAAAGCATGGTTTCAAGAGAAGGCGATGTTTATAGTTATGGCATTCTCTTGCTTGAGATGTTCACGGGCGTGAGTCCTACAAATGAAATGTTCAGAGAAAATTTTAACCTTCATAAGTTCGTCAAGGAGGCCTTGCCTGAACAACTCCTGGAGATTACCGATCCTCTTCTACTTCAAGAAATGGAGAGCCATATGCGCACCGGCAGAGGTGATAAAGCTCGCGAATGTCTGGAGATGGTCTATAGAATTGGGGTTGCCTGCTCAGTCGAAGCACGCAGAGAGCGGACAAACATCACAGAAGCCGCAGCTCAGCTGCATTTTATCAGGGATAAGCTTCATGCAGCTGGCTTACAAGGATAGGTAATATATTAGATCAATGGCTTTTCTGGTTTTCATTTTCCCTTGGACGACCAGATCATCGCCATTTGTGCACCGATAAGCATGCATTCATGTGCCTGCTTGTGTGAATGAACTCAAAGATGCACACCTGATTCCTCAATTTTCTGGTTTTGGGTGAATCAAAAAGGCATGAATTGCCAACTGAATAGCATGAATGCACATTACAGAAGTGGAGAATCCATCCTACAGAATCATTGTTAGAACTCCATCCCTTCAATATGTTCGGCATATGCATTGCACCGAATCGCAATGGATTTTGGACATTTGTGTAGCTATATTAAGAGTATGCTCTTAACAGAAAAAATGTCAACTTTGCTAAATAAATGAATCTACATGTCCCTTGCAGGTTATATGAAGCTCAGGAGTTCTTGGAGTCAGTTTCTGCAATTTCGGTAGGATTTTTTTCTTCTTGCGTGCTTAGCTTTAGAAACAGGGGATGCGTGCTATGTTAGTACAGTAGATCCAGGGAACGGGCAATAGTTCTCCGATCCCAGCCATGGCTCACAACGAGAAGTGCAAGTCGATGCCTTCCTTCTTTCGCACAGCTTTTCATGTACAATTCGTCCGTGGGGCTGAGCAGGAATTTGAGAAGCAGATCATATAATCATATCCGGCTCTCAAAATCGTGTTTCACAGTAAAATGCCATGTTCACTGCGAACAATTTGTCCATGCAGACCAGCTACTTTGCACATGTAATATAAGTTCCAACTGTTCTTGTGAACAGAGAATCAGAGCGACCTGTTAAGTGAGCTGTGAAGTGCCTCAATTGAGAGTGTTATAACTCTCTAGGCCGTTGGTGTGGCAACGAGGGTAGGAAGGAGCTGTCTCCTGGCTACCCGGCGCTCTTTACAATTTCTTAGTGATCTCCCCCTTCTCTCTCTCTCTCTCTGTGAATGACTCCGGTCTCTTTCTCCAGATTTAATTTGTGAATTTGCTCTAAGTTGGTACAGCTACTAGTTTGTTGTTGTTTGTTGCTGGATATCTGAATTTTGTCATTGCATTTTCGGCCACTTAGGATGCGATTCTCGAGGGTTGGCATGCAGTGATTAGGAAACAGATTTGAACAAGATTTGCTGTACCAATTTTGCTAATCAGGATGCGATTCTTAGATAAGAGCAAATGTGGAATAAGATTAGCAAATTTCGAGCAGAAAACCAAGAGCTAATGTGAAGGGGCAGAGGAACAAGATTATCACATGTGAAGGGGCAGAGGAACAAGATTAGCTTCTGATCACTTTTGCTATAAAGATAAGAGGAAGAGCAAATTCGAGCAGAAAACCACAAATGATTCCTCTTATCATATGAGGGGATGGTTAGTTATCATATTCGTTATAGTCCTTTTTCACAACATGGAGTTCTGCTGAGAAAGGTTGTCATTGCGTGGATGCAGAGCTGACAAATTAATATTGCCGGCTCATTTCTCTCCAGTCAGATTATGCATGAAAATGTAGACCATGAGACAACTTCTTGATGATCCTCATAGATGAATTTGGTTTTTTCCTTGTTTGTATATTGGTAATGTCAGCTATTATAGGATCAGGATGATAAAAGAGAACTGTCTATGGTAATATAAGGGGGAATTTTGTTGCTGAATTCAAGTATGGTGTACCTGCATTTATCATGACAATCAGCTTTCTAACAGAAGTCTGCTTTTTTGTAACTTGGATCTTGTGTCATGGACAGATGACTGTCCGCCGAGCATTCCAATTGTGCAAGCCGTACAAAACATACAACCGAGTTTAGGAGATTGAGCGGAAGATGTGTAGAATTGACTAAACTGGAAACAGCAATCGTCCTGCAAATAACAAAAGAGATGGATGAACAGTCATAATTAACAAAGGAGTTATTGTTGTGTTGGTAAATACTATTTACTAGCTGCTGGATATCCAAACCTCATGGGTTATTTGGGGCCATACAAAGTTAAATATCATTTGTGAGAGTTTCGACGAGATCATGCACCTACAGATTATAAAGAAGTGTTCAAATATGCCCACTCCTCAGTACGATCAGAAATTGAAAGAGCCTAACGTATTGAAAAAGAAGTGGTTTGGAAGAGCTTTCCATGACACCCAATTAACCCAAAATGGAACAGTCATATCACAAGATATCGTCACACCTTTTAACCAGAGCCAATCAATCTCGTGAATATTAGAAAAATTGTGATTTTCTTAATTTAAGTGATGAAATCGAAAGTTCTTGTCATAAGCTTTCTAAATCCTTGAAAAGGAATCAATTGCTTTTTTTTTTATCAAAATAATATTTCACTCATTACATTCATTTTCTCGGGATGCAAGAGAGATACATTCCAGATCAATTGTAAACCAAAATAACTCCAAGATAACTTCAAAACAAAATAAGTCAAATTTTGCTCCTTATTTGCAGAAAATCATTAAGTTTGACCTTCGATTAACTGAAAGTTGACCCAAGGTTGATCGACGAGATTAAGACCCAAGAAACCTATTCAACCTAAAGAAAAGAGAAGGGTTCTATTCGCCAAAACAGGTCTTTTGACATGCAACGTTGCCTCTCCAAATTATGAGGTCAAATTGTCATCCTTCAAGATCAGGCGCTTGTTCTTTGCAATGTGAAGAATAATGCCATTTCCCAATTTCAATGTCACATCCAGACATTAGGGATTGCAAAACAACCCATTATCACAAAAATAGAATCGATTGAATATTGGATAATGAAGTAATCGACGGTCAAAATTGGGTCAAACTTTTCGATACTCAAAAGAAAGGTTCTAGAGCTCCAAATCGTGCCTAGAATCGGAATTGATCAAAACTTTCTAAACCCATATGTTATGGTTTCTGATGATTTTTAAAATGATAAGTTACTGATTTGCTCATAAATCGAGCCTTCCGTCATAATATGGGTTAAATTCTCTGGTCAGTGATTTTACGTTTATATCTAGCAGTGCTGGACTCTTTTGGAAAACTCTAGTAAAGAGTACTTTGACGGTGAAAAATCTTAGGTCGAAATTATGTTGTTGGGATTGTGGCTGTGCTGAAATTACCTAATACTACACGAAAAGAACCATTCAAAATTCAATTTCAAAAGGCGAATCCTTTAGCGATTTTTTTATAAAGCGAAATTGCATTGGCATAGTCAAATTTTGACTCCTAAGTCATTCAACCACGGCTCTACATATCTTTCCATGTCACATGCCATGCATAGCAACATTTAAAATACACATTCACACAAAATGGGTCGCACGATATCCAAAATGATGTGACCTTTCCACCCGATATTCATCGATCAGAATTCGACTTTCAAACTTTTTAGGCCCAATGATTGCGAATTAGGGCTTAATCGAGAAGTTGTGAAACTCGGGCATGATATGGATATATGTCTTTCGATGGGGTTAGTTGGCACCAACCTAGCAATTTGCTCTTAGGTAAGCAAGCAAGCATGCGGGGAGAATTTCATCCTCCTCTTGCCGTTGAAAAGAATAGGGAAATGGTAACATCCGACAAACCAAGCATTTTCTATTGGATGGAGTAAGGGTTCCTCTTGGCTATGCTTCATTTGTTTGTCTTCCATCGGCTTTCGTCATTATTCGGTGTTTTTAAGGTTAGTCCGATTACATATTTTCAATGTATTATATTCTAAGTTCTCCGAATTATGAAAATTATTTATGTTAATATCGTCCATTCCAAAATATTTTAGATCGTAGACTATTATAAAAATTTAGGCTACGCATGACAACACTTCTAAAGTGGAATTTCTGCTTAAAAAATGCTTTTGGAGCAAAAATATATTTGATAACGCAACTTCTAGAGCATTTTTTTTTGTTTCAAAAGTAGTTTTAGAGCTACTTGAAAAAGTGAAAAAAAAATGCACTTATCTTCAAAAGTTGATTTCGAAAACAGAAGTACAAAAATCAACTTTCGCTAAAAAAATTAACTTCTTATTAAAAGTTGATTTTTTGAGCATAAGTGTTGTCATGTGCGTCTCTAAATTTCGAGAAAAAAATATTTTATTTTACTTTTTTATTTTTGTAGAAAAATCGTGATTGTGACCCAAATAGCAACGGGGGTAACCCGTGCACGGGAAAGCGCATCAATTGCGCGAGTCAGCGAAGAAGCAACCCATTTTGGATCGATATGGAATATCCTTTTTCTTAAAGTGAAAATCAAATTCTACACAAAAATGTCAAAACAAAAAATTATTCCGAATGGCGAATGCACCCTTATTCGTCGAACGCTACATGACATGATGGGC
Source organism: Eugenia klotzschiana (assembly GCA_025175695.1). Lineage (NCBI taxonomy): Eukaryota > Viridiplantae > Streptophyta > Magnoliopsida > Myrtales > Myrtaceae > Eugenia > Eugenia klotzschiana. The sequence goes on from JANUWG010000654.1 coordinate 10,079, forward strand.
CTACTACATATTTTATATCTTGTAAATAAAAAAAAAATACAACTTTTGCTCGGATCTTGATTTTAGCTTAATATCTTTTCCTTGTCCGGTGAAAAACATAACTTTAACTCGAGTTGTGATTCTAGTGGAGACTTTTTTTTGTCTCATAAAAGATACTTATTTTTTTGTCGATACTCAAATATGATCACTGAGTCATTTCACGCGTACTACCATCTTTAAAAAATGATTTATACGAACGACATTTATTACAAAAGATTCATATGGGGTACAATTTGAACGAGGATGGTTTTTCCATGAAACAAAAGAAATTTAGACCAGAATTAGAATCCAAGCTAAAAGTAATGCTTCTTTATGAAACAAAAGAAAAAGTTCGAGCTAAGATTAGGACTTGAGCTCAAACCGGTGTTTTCTTATTTGATATAAAAGAATTTGGATCGAAATTGAGATATTTAGGCTCTATTTATTTCGTCGAAATTGACTTCTCTAAAAATGAAATTCTAAAAATAATCGCTTACAAGATTTGATTAATGGAATACTTTGGTGGTCTATGAAAATATTTGTAAATAAATTATTATCAATAATGTTGATGTTTTTCAAAGCGATACAAATAATCATTTAATCATGGGAAATTCTAATTAAGGGCCCAAAATAGACGTTATTTCAAATAAGAACCTGAAGTGCATCTTTGTCTCAAAAAATGGCCTGGCCGAAGGGCATTTTCATACTTTACTCTCTTTTGCATTTTTTTTTCCTTTTTTTATGTTTCCTTTTCTTTTTTCTTTTTTCTTTTTTCTTTTTTTTTTTTTTTTTTTTTTTTTTTTTTTTTTTTTTTTTTTTTTTTTTT
>JANUWG010000655.1:0-10919 GCA_025175695.1 Eugenia klotzschiana
TTTTACGAGACTAGATTTGATTAATAGACGGGTGTGTAGTGCGGCTCCATAACAGGGATCAGACTAAATAAATTAAATATTTGGGGATCACATTGCACATTTAGCCAAAGTTCAGGATCACTCATTTTATTATCCCAAGTTTTATCTAAATTGAGAGGATCCGAGATCTCGTCTAGTATATAATGGACTTATTTTTTAATTTTCATTACATATAATCAACTATTCAAAGTTTGATTTTTTTGTAGCTGCCACGATGGGGAGAGACTGAGCCAAAGGCAAGAGATAGATATCTCCACACGATTCGTTCTCTTGCCGATAGATATCCTTCAGAAAATTTGCTACTCATCACTCATGGTAAGCTCCAACATGCAATTAGATTGAAAGCTGTGAAGATCGGGTATATTACAACAAGAACATTCGACAAAAGATTAAGTATTTGGCCTGCTTACACAGCCATATGATTATTGTTTGGTCAAACTCTTTTTCCGGAATAAGATATATTCCGACGATCATTTATTACACCAATAATTCCATGCTATAAGGTCTTAGTAAAGCTAACATGATCAAACAATCATGGGGCTTCATGTATCGGAATGGTCCCTTCATGTTTGTGCAGGGGACGCTGTGAAGGTCACGGTCTCGACACATTTGGAGAATGCTGAGAGATTCAAGATTAAGATTGATTACTGCGGATACGCACAACTTAGAAGACAAGTCTTTCAAAATGGTGACTCGTTCGTGGTTGACGGGTTCGAGCTTGTCGGGAATTATGACCAAACCGGCATCCACTGCTTGCCAAGGACGCCGATGTGATCGATACCTCGCATGGAATGTTGCTCAATTACTCTAAATACAAATGATGGATGGCAAAAGAGCTTGGTTTTATGAGTTTTGTATCTTTGTTAACTCTTCCATATTTTAATATTAAGACTCGTACTGAAATATTACGAGACGATGAGTCTTCCGCCACAATTTCATGGAGACTCATGTCGAGTGAAGTTCTAATTGATAGTAGACGAAATTGCTGGGAAGGCACGAACAGATTGGAAAGAATCTTCCTGTGAAACGAAAGATACAAGGTCAAAGCAACACACAGTCCACGCTTTCTGTATAAAGAATTGTGCATGTCTCCTCGGATTGAGAAAGAAAATATATGCTACGAACTGCCGTTCTCCCGTTCTCTCTCCGAGAAAGTTCCTCTCGCTTTCGGCTTTCCCCCGCCATCTTTTCTCCCGTCAACATGGCCATCTCGATACTCGAGCGACCTCCCCGCCGCCACGGTTGTCATGAGCTAAAGATAGTAAAACCAAACTTTAAAATTTGATCTCCCTTGTTATTTTACTCATGTGCAAAATGAGTTTAAATAGATACACAATTACATAAAGAGGACAAAATTGATTCCTGAAATTGAGGAAAGAAATGAGGGCAAAATTCTTTCCTTGAATTAAGAAAAGTACCCTCAATTCGAGGAAATAATTTTAAATTCAAAATTTGAATTTGAATTCAAGTTTTGAGAAAGGCGGAAGAGAGCTCAGACCCTTTGTGAATAGTTCTGCAATTTTGGAGATGAACTGAATAGTGAGATCTTACGCCCAACTAGTTCCCTGACATAATGAAGATCAATAATGACATGTTTCGATTCTTGAATGAAAAAACTGGATTGTAGGTGAGAGATTGCGAAAACGTTATCACATCCGATAAGTAAGTTAGACTTACGTGAGCACTGCATCTTTGAAAAGCAGTGGCGGATGGAGTTTACTATAGGTATTCATTCGACCAAACAACCGATTGAATATATTCATTCATGTGTTTGGGGCCCGTCTCCGGCTTCTTCAAAAGGAGGTGCCCAATATATGTTGGCTTTTATTGACGACTATTTTAGGAAGGTACGGATATACTTTATGAAGCGCAAATCTAATGTGTTTGATTGATTTAAGAAATTTAAGGCATTGATTGAGAAGCAGCCAAATAAACAGATCAAGTGCCTGAGAACCAATAATGACATGCTATTCTATGGTAAAGATTTTATCGAGTTCTGCGAGAGATAAAGAATTATGAGACACCGCACAATACTTGGGACACCATAGCAAAATGACGTGGTAGAACGGAAGAGCAGAGCTTTACTTGAGTGGGCTTGGAGCATGCGAGCGGGCTTAGAGCATGATTTCGCATGTTGGAATAGGTAAAGAATTTTGGGCCAAAGCAGTGAATATGGCATGTTACCTAATTAATTGATTTCCATCATCTATTATTCAGTGGAAGACTCTAGAGGAAGTACAATAGGGGAAACCTATTGATTACTCTGGATTACGAGTATTCGCATATCCTGCGTATGCTCATGCGAGTGATGGTAAGCTTGAGTTGAGGTCAAAGAAGTACATAATTCTGGGTTATGTACATGGGATGAAAGGCAACCGGTTATGGTGCATCGATCCTAGATCACTCGATTTTCTAATTAGCAGAGTCGTGATCTTCGACGAGACTGCAATGCTTTGACAGAGTAGTCCTAAGACACTACCAGCAAAGCAGATAGATCATGTTGTCATTAATGAGGTGGAGTTTCAGATGGAGATTTCGGAGACCTTGGAGGTAACAAAGGTTGAGACTATAGATGAGGCCACAGTTCCTAAAGTTGGTGATATGAACAACCAGCAAAGCTGCAACATGGTATAGCCGTAAATAGATAGAGACGACAAATTAGACCACTGGTACATTATGATTATACAGATATTGCTTATGCTTTTACTGTAGGTGATGAAGTGAAGACAGATGAGCATTCATCTTATTCTAAGTGGACAACTAGTTTTGAGTCGTTACAGTAGCTAGGGGCTATGAGTGAAGAGATGAAATCACTCCATCAAAATCAGACATGAGAGTTAGTTAAAGTACCCAAGAGCCAAAAGATTGTTGGATGTAAATAGATCTACAAAAGGAAAGAGGGCATTCCTGATGTCGAGACAGTAAGAAATAAGGTGAGACTTGGTGAGAAGTGGTATACATAGAGGGAGGGCATTGACTACAATGATATGTTTTCTCCTGTGATAAGAAATACTTCTATTCGAGTTTTACTTGCCTTAGTTGCTGCACAGGATCTCAAGTTGGAGCAGCTTGATGTCAAAACGGCATTTTGTCACTGTGAATTGGAGGAACAGATTTACATGAGGCAGCTAGAGGGATTTGCTATTCCGGATAAGGAATACCATGTTTGCTTGTTAAAGAAATTTTTGTACGGGCTGAAACAGTTTCCTAGACAGTGGTATAAGCATTTTAATGCTTTCATGATTAGTCAGGACTATTTGAAAAGTCAGATAGATAAATGTGTTTACTTTAGGAGACTGGATGATGAGTATTTGATATATCTTTTGTTATATATTGATGATATGCCAATAACAGTTAAAAATATGTTTGATATTGATGTGCTAAAGAGGCAATTGGATATAGAGATTTTATGTAATAGGACTGTAGGAGTATTATGTCTGTCTCAAAAAAAATATTGAAAAGATTGTAGCACATTTTAATATGCAGTTAGCGAAGTCTGTGAGTACTCCATTAGCAAAGCATGTTAAACTTTCAGTTAAGTTATCACCGCAGACTGAGGAGAAAGAGGAGCATATGTCTCACATTCCTTATTCTAGTATAGTGGGTAGTATTATGTATGTTATAATTTGCACTAGGTATGATATTTCACAGGCGGTGGGTGTAGTCAGTCGTTATATAAAGCGTCCTGGTGAAACTCATTAGAAAGCTGTGAAATGAATTTTCAGATATTTGAAGAGGACAACAGACGTTGGTATAGTGTACTAGATGGATAGTAATGCCAGTGAGACCATTGATTTTGTGGATTCTAATTATGCATGTGACATGGATGAGTGCACATCCTTAGCAAAGTACATGTTTACGCTTGCAAGTGGTGTAGTTAGTTGGAAAATGTCCTTACTGAACCACGTTGCCTTGTCATCGATTGAGGCAGAGTATATGACACTTACCTTTATAGTAAAGGAGGTGATATGGTTATAGGATTTCCTCTTGGACTTTGGGTTTAAATAGAAGAGTGTTGATATATATTGTGACAACCAAGACACGATTTATTTGGCATATAATCCGATTTGTCACAAGCGAACGAAGTATATCAATATCAGGTACCACTTCATCCGAGATATCTTAACGAAGGGTAAGGTTGTTTCAAAAAAGATTGTTACAGCAGAGAACCCTGCAAATATGATGACTAAGCCTGTTTCTTTGGCGAAGTTCAAGCTCTGCTTGAAAACTGTTACAGTCAATAGAGAGTGAGCATCCTTTTGGAGCATTGGAAGAGCAGCATAGATGATGAACATTATGACTTGAATTCAAACGTCAAGTCAAGGTGGAGAATTATTGAATTTATGTCTCGAGTGTAAATCATTTATAGATATATATCGATTTGTGCAAAGAAAATCAAGAACGGCATCTTCTGTGAGTTAAAAGCAGAAAGTCTTTTGGCACTACTAGACAAAATAAGGGACTTTCTTATAGATATATTATATTGGGGTAGAAAAGTGCTTATACAACAAAGAAAAAACAAAAAGGAAAGCAAAGGTTTGCTTTTTGCTTTTTGGCCAGCAGCAACCATAAAAAAGAAAAAGAGCTTTCGTGGGTTTTGGCTTTCTTAGCCAAGACAAAGAAGAAGAGTCGCACAGTGAGAATTCGTAGGCTCCTGTACCGAAGTGCCGCGCCACGAAAGAAAATGAAAAGGAAAACGAATTGCGACGTTCTTATTTTCGGCTACACGGGAGGAGCTGCGTATACATAATTTGTGTTTCGTGAGTTTGTTTATATCCCGTTAAGTTATTTTATCTGTAAATATTTTGGGCTTAGATATAATCTGTGTAGAAAACACAAGCGTATTGAGCGATTGTAACTCTGATTCTCTTATTATAATGGATTATTCTTGCTAACTCTCCCCATGAATATAAGTACCGATATTTGGACCGAACCATGTAACTTCTAATGTCATTTATCGTTCATCGTTATTCTTCTGGACTTTTCGCATTGATTTAATTTGCAAAATCATATTATTTCGTGTTTATATTACAACATTTCACGTTAAGGAGCATTGAATCTACGCAGAAAATGATTTGATAACGAGCACAAAAGGCAACCAAAATTCTTTTTTGCAAATAAAATTCATGTTTCTATAAATGACAAACAATTAAAAAAAATCAGTAGTATCTTCTCTTAGACTTCGCCTAGAGCAGGGGGTCAAAAGTCTACGCGAGGTCAATTAAAGTGTAGATGAAAATTCGAGGAAGCTCTTCATGTCTTTCCAAGAGATGGAGATAGAGAGATTTGGTCAAACACGCAAAGCTGATTTTTAAATTAAAGAGATAGCTTCTTCTGTGCTTTTTATTTTTATTTTTATTTTTGCGAAACAATCAAGTTTTTATCTATACTTAGCAGAAGTGCGCAAACTTTATGCGTATGGGAGAAATTGATTTTTAAAAGAATTATGCGTAGATTCTTTTGGTTGATTCTTCATTATGAAAAGTCATATAATCGTCGATGAATCTTCCACCACAATTTCTTGGGTTGATTCTTTTGGCTCTTTCTCAGAGCCAACGTTCATGCACCGAGTTACACGCTGAAGAAATCTCAATATCCGCGTGAATTTGAATTCTGTGTGGATTGTAGAAGAGATTGTTCAGAAGTTCTTCGCCAATTATCGTAAAAAATATGAACAGGAAAACAAAAATTTAGAGAATTCGGTCTCGCCTCTTTATAAAGACATTCTGATTTGTGCATCTCCTAACGATTAAGAGACACAACATTCATGCTAAGAACTCCTAATCTTTCTCTCACGAAGTTCCGCTCTCATTCCCTCGCTCTTTCTTCTGCTGCGAACATGGCCTTCGTGACACTCGAGCGACCTCAGCAGCAGCACATCGTCGTCATGCGCCACGGCGAACGCCTCGACAACATCGACCGGTCGTGGCCGTCCACAGCCCCCAGGCCTTGGGACCCTCCACTGGCCGAGGTTGGCAGGGCCAGGGCCCTCGAGATGGCCAAGCAACTCCCCGCCCAGCTCGGCTTCCCGATCCACCGGGTCGTCGTGTCTCCGTTCCGGAGGTGCGTCGACACCGCTCTCGAGCTGGTTGCCGGTCTCTCGACCCCAGGTAAGGATCCAGATGCAGCGATGGGGGACAGTGGCATCGACCCATCAAAAGTCAAGGTCCGTGAGTCTCTCTCTCACGTTCATCTTAAATTGTTTAGCCATATATCCATATATCAAATGAAACCTTAGCTTGTGGTCCTTAGGACATGTTAACATGTTACGACACATTTTCTTTTTGCAGGTATGTATAGAGTACGGATTGGGGGAGTTGCTCAACAACGTGGCAATCAGACATCCTCCTCCTAGTCCTGAAGATCATGCGGATTGGGGATTCAACGTTCCTGAAATCGAGGCCTTGATCCCACTAGACGCTTTGGACAATACAGTGATGCCAGTGTTCTGTAAGGTACGAAATGTACATAGAACAAAAAGAAATTGTCAATAATGGGATTTTTTTTCTTGATTGGATACATATAATTAAAGTTTGATTTTTGTAGCTGCCGCAATGGGAAGAGACTGAGCCAAAGGCAAAGGAGAGATATATCCACACCATTCATTCTCTTGCCGATAGATACCCTTCAGAAAATTTGCTGCTCATCAGTCATGGTATGCTTCCAACTTTAAATTTTAATTTTTCCGAAAATTTCTCTTCCATATTGTTACATGCAATTATATTGAAAGCTATACAGCTTAGGTATAATACACCAAGAAATTCATGCGACAAAAACTTAAAGGGTATGGCCTACTTATCCATTGATGATATATCGAGTGAATAACCTCGTGCTGAAAGATCTCAGCGAAGCTAACGTATTCTCAAACGGTCATCGGGCTTCACGTATCGGAATCATCCCTTTATGCAGGGGAAGCCGTGAAGGTCACGGTTTCGACACATCTAGAAGACGCCACGAGATTCAAGATCAGGATGGATTATTGCGGGTACGCACAGCTTAGAAGGCAAGTTGCCCAAAACGGCGATTCACTCAAGGCCGAGGAGTTCGAGCTCCTCGCGAACCATGGCCAGACCGGCATCAAGTGCTTGCCAAGGTTGCCGATGTGATAGATACCCTTCACGTCCGACGTTGCACGATTTGTCGTGTTACATAAGATGGATGGCAAAAGAGCTTTGTTTTATGATTCTATTTCTTTGTTAATTCTTTCAAATGTTAGGGGAATTCTTTTGCCAATTGGGACGGACGGACTGTTTATGACTTTGTTATCTTCATTTGTTTCAACATTGAATGTGATATGTTCTTTTCTCTAATTTTTTTTTAAACTTTGCCGACTGTCAAATTTTGATCTATCGCGTTTCAAAGATCCAAACGTGCGAATCCTTTCCCCAGTGAAGCATAAAAATGAGTAAACCAGGAAGATTTGAAGGATAAGCAACTCAACGGCGACGGGTAACTCTCTATGATTTCTCGATTTTGCGAAAAAAGTAAAGAACATGAAAACATAAGTCGACGGAATTTTTCTTGCCAATAATAAGAGAAATTATGTCGCCTCTAACAATAAAATTCATTTCTCATTAAAAAAATAAAAATAATAAAAATAATCATTCGAACATCATCTCTTAGACTTTGCATAGAATAGGAGGTCAACAAGTCAACGCGAGAGGTCGTTGCTTATAATTGTCAAGCAAAGCTTTTCGTGTCTTTCCTCGAAGGAGACGGTGAAGGGAGTTATTAAAAAAAAGGTTAATACCACGAAAAACTCCAAATTAATATATCCGTGACAAATTTACCTTAAATTATTTTTTTAATCATAAAAATCCAAAATTGATACACTTGTAACAAATTTACTCAAACCGGTACATCTGTGATAAATTTACCCATTCCTTAATTTTCGTTAAATCTAACCGTTAAAATGCTAAATTGCATGACACGTGGTAATTGATGGGTGTACGAACTTGGGTTTTTGCTCTTTATTTGTTATAGGTGTATCATTTTGAAATTTTTCGTGATATTAACTCGATTTAACGGAGGGTAAATTTGTCACAAGTATATCAGTTTAGAGTTTTTCTTGGTAAAAAAAAATTAGTTTAGGCTAAATTTATCATATGTGTACCAGTTTAGGATTTTTGGTGGTAAAAAAATAGTTTGAGGTAAATTTGTCACAACTGTACCAGTTTGAGGTTTTTCATAATGAAAAAAATAGTTTTGAGCAAATTTATCATAAATGTACTAGTTTGGGGTTTTTCTTGGTATTGACCCAAAAAAAGAAAGGACATCAGCCTAGCCTCGCTTTCCGATGGAGTAAAATAACTAATTGAGGATAGTTTGAAGAAGAAAAGAAAAAAATGGATTTGTCACCATTAGCTAGTAAATGTGCACACGCATTACGAAATTGACATTAGATCATTGATTGATAAAAAGAATTTTTTTTTATAAAAATCAGAAAACATAGAAATTGCATAAAAATATGTGGGAAGAGGAATAAATTTTTTTAAGCAAGCTGTAGTAGGATAAAATATCAAAAATTCAACTTTGATGTAACGACCTGGTCTTATAAGGGAGGGGAGTGGTCATCGGGGCTAGAGAGCCTGGACAAAAAGTAGCTCTTGCCATGTTTTAGGATGACGAAGGGGGCATGAATGAATCGAACTGTGCATCGAAAAGAGGGAGCATATTTATATAATATCGGAAGCGATTTTTCACATAACGACAATACTTAGCTTTGAAACTCCAAAGTTAAGCGTGCTCAAGTGGGGAGCACTCTCAGGATAAGTGGCCTCATGGGAAGGTATTCACTCATACGTCAGTGGATAAAATCGTGAGGCTCGATATGAAACGGGCCAAAACGAACAATACCTCATGAGTTAAATCCAGGACGTCACGATTGAAATATACTAGGGATAAAATGAAATAATGTATTTACCTGGTTGTCCATGAAATAAAATGCTGGGAATGGAAGGTCGATTAGGATCCGTCACATGTAGAAGAATATGCTTAGATAGCTTTTTGGGAAGTTCACCTCCTTTTATTATGTTTTATACTATTAAGAATATTTTTAATAATCCCGAAAGTCAAGACTATATTTTTAATAATCCCGAAAGTCAAGTCTTATTTGCCAGCCCAAACTTCTTAAGAGTCTGGATCTTGCCGGGAAACATCGTGACGATGAAACTTCCACCACAATTTCTTTAGTCATTGTTAATTCTATTAGGTTTGAAAATTTTTTGCTTCTTTTTCCAAAGCCAAATCGCATCTCCTAATCAACCCTTCTTCACCAAGTCATACGCTAAAGAGATTTTCCATCTTCGAGCCATATTTTACTCTCTCTCTCTCTCTCTCTCTTTTTTTCTTTTTTGCATTAAAGAAATTTATATGCCGCGTGTAGTTTTGATTAAGGATATCATCACGGAAAATCCCGAATTAATATAAATGTGATAAATTTACTTCAAACTAATTTTTTTTATCACGAAAAACTCCAAAGTGCTATTCTTTTGATAAATTTACTCCAAACTAATTTTTGCCCACCAAAAAACCCCAAGCTAGTGCAATTGTGACAAAATTACCCTCCGTTGAATTGAGTTATTATCATGAAAAAACCCTAAACCGGTACACTTATAATAAACAAAGAGTAAAAACCCCAAACTGATACATCCGTCAATTGCCACGAGTCATCCAACACGGCAATTAAATTGTTGAGTAAAAACCCCAAGTTAGTTTCCGTTAAACTTTCCGTCAAATTGCTGTGTTGAATGACACGTGGTAATTAACAGAAAGTTTAACGGAAACTAACGGACAATAAATTTATTGTTGATGTACCACTTTGAGGTTTTTGGTGATAAAAAAAAAATTAGTTCGGGATAAATTTATCAATATATCAGTTTGGGATTTTTTTTATATTAACCATTTATTAATTATGGCAGAAATTGCTCGGAAGGCACCAACAGATAGTAAAGAACCTCGTAAAATGTAATAAGAAAATCAAAACACAAGGTCTCACGCTTACATATACGAACATCTGTGCCTTTCCCAAAACTAAGAAAATTCTCTCTATCAAAGTTCCTCTCCCACTCCCTCGCCATTTTTACTCCTGCGAATATGGCCACCGTCAGACCCGAGCAACCTCACCGATACCAGCACGTTGTCGTCATGCGCCACAGCGACCGCCTCGACAAAATCGACCCGTCATGGCCATCCACAGCCCTCAGGCCGTGGGACCCTCCGTTGGCCGAGGTCGGCTGGGCCAGGGCGGCACAGACGGCCGAGCGACTCCCTGCCCACCTCAGCTTCCCGATCCACCGGGTTGTCGTGTCTCCATTCCGAAGGTGTGTCGACACCGCTCTCGGACTGACTTCCGTTCGCTCAGCCGCGGACAAGGGCCCCGATGTCACGATGAGGGACGGTGGCATTGACCCATCAAAGTTCAAGGTCCATGAGTCTCTCTTCCACATTCATCTGAAATTGTTTTGTCATATATGATGTAACACGGTTTGTATAAAATAATGGTTTTCGCTACTTACTTTTTGTATAAAATAATGGTTAACACAGTTTCTTTTCGCAGGTATCTATGGAGTTTGGATTGGGCGAGTTGTTCAACAACATAGCAATCAGACATCCTCCTCCTAATCCTGCAGATCATGGGGCTTGGGGATTCGACATTCCTAAGATTGAAGCCTTGATTCCAGCGGAAACTTTGGATCATACAGTGAAGCCAGTGTTCAATGAGGTACAAAATATTTTCAAATTTTGAAGCCCACACAAAAATAGATTTTTTTTTGTGAATTTCGTTTTACGAGACTAGATTTGGTTAATAGACGGGTGTGTAGTGCGGCTCCATAACAGGGATCAGACTAAATAAATTAAATATTTGGGGATCACATTGC